>JABXWE010008594.1:0-41402 GCA_014611495.1 Limonius californicus | reverse complement strand
ATAACATTTAATTCATTTCTTTGTTGCATCCATATTTATAAGTTCATGTTTACTACCTTGTATCTTTCGCCTTGTTCAGTTAACCAGCGCAAAAAATGTAAAATTTATACAGCAGTTACCAAAATTTATATTATAAACCCTGAGATAAGAGTTCTCTTAAAGTTTATGTTTGAAGTGTGCCTTGTGTGCTGTTTCAACAACGTGTGTAATAATATTGTAATATTGTTTTTTACATATGAAAAGGAGATCATTTTTATTGTCATTGTCATTGTAGATTGCGGGAGGGTACGTTACCTCACGTGCAGTTAAGCCACAAAAGTGGGCTCATTGTGCTGCCTCCCCAGCGGATCCCTAATTTGGGCATCATCCAAATCATCCAATCCTTTGGATGTACTTGAGAACATCCGCAGCTGGAGTGTTGCTGATTTCGGCCGTATCAGGCCAAAAGTCTCCCAACATGGATCCTCTGATTGTTGCGAGAGCTGAACAGTGACACAGGACGTGTTCTGCCGTCTCATTATTCCCGTTGCATCCTCGACAATTGGGGTTTCCGCCAGTCCCATCCTGCGCATGTGTTGATTTAGGGTGTAGTGTCGGGACAGTTGCACCCAAAATTTGGCTGTCCTTGGCGAGGGTGCACTAATAGCAGCCCTTGCATGACGACAACTTTAGGTGTTTACCCATCTTCGTCTGAAGTTTTTAGGGTTTTTTGGTATAGCATAAAGATTAATGTCCTCAGGGGTATAGGGATAACGGGTTCTGGCACCCAAATAGGTTGTTCGGAGGCCAGTCTCACAATCTCATCAGCCTCCTCATTGCCGTAGTTACCGTCATGTCCTTTCACCCACAGAAGAGAAATGACATTATCTTTTGAGATATCGTCGAGAGCTTCACGGCATTACCGTACCACTCCTGACGTAATTGCAACTACCCAGGGCTAGAAAAGCGGCTCTTCTGTCACTGTGGATACCAATACATTGGTTTTTGATCTGTCGTTCAAGAAATGCCTTTGCACCATGCATTATTCCTATTACCTCCGCTTGGAAGGCAGTAGCAATTTTGCCTAGTGGTATAGTTTGGCGTAGGTTAAGGTCATCGAAGAAGACTCCAGCACCCGTTCCATGCTTTGTTTTAGATCCGTCGGTAAAGATGTATATATCCATATGCTGGGTTGGCTCAGCTTTGGCATAAACTCTGAAGTGTCTATTGAAGGCATAATGTGGAGGGAGGTAGTCTACCATTGCGTCTAGAAGAGGGCTCTTGACGATTGCCTCCTCCAGTATGCGGGTATGCCTGCCTCTTCTGCCTCTTCTGCCTACTGTGTGCCACAGATCCTTATGACGCAGCCTCAAAGCCGTCCCCACAGCTATTTCCTCCGTAACAAGTTCGAGTGGTAGAAGGCATAAGATCACCTCTAAGTCGGCCGTAGAGGTTGAGCGTATAGCACCTGTAGAACTAAGACAGCAAAGACGTTGCACATGTCGCAGTTTGGTTGCTTTCGTAACTTGTCTGACCCTGGGCCACCACACAAGTGCTCCATAATATAGCATAGGTCTAATCACGGCAGTATACAGGTAATTCTGGGAAAGAGTCCCCAGGATTTACATATAGCGCGGCAACACTGCCAGAAAGCCAAGCATGCTTTTCAATTTTAACTTTCAAATGTTTCTCTCAATTCAGCTGTTTGTTAAAAATAACTCCCAGGTATTTAACACTATGTGAAATGCTGAGAGAAGTGTCAAGTAGTAAAGGTGTACGTAAGGGTCCAACCTTCCTTTTCTTTGTGAAAAGTACCATTCCTGTCTTAAACCATCTTTATTACGCGTGCATAAAGGAACATTCCCCATTTCTTCAAACGTAATATTTTTTTGTCTCTTCAATGTGGGGCTCATAATATGTAGGTCATTATAAGAGATGAATCAAGAATGAATCATAATATCTAGGATCTCAGATTATCACTCGCTGTAAAAAAGCGCAACTTTTCTCTAATTTAACCGACCTCGTCTCTTTTACCGCTTCTGAGATGCCAAATGTGAGCTTCGAAAAATTCCCCACCCCGTATAGATATTGCATACATTGAATTATAGTTTAGTTTTCAAGCTCTTAAGGCATCTCAAAGCATCTTCGATTTTATTCCTTCCATTATTTTTCCAACTAAACATTTGTTCCTCTTTAATTTAATTTTTAACTTCCCTATTGATTACCTTATTAATGTTCGAAATTTTCCTTGTTCACAATATTCATAATACGAATAGTAAATCTAAGGGAAATTCAAAATAACCTTACTGACTCAGGGTATATTCAATACACACATGCACATACTATTGCATACTTTATACTTTTTAATACGCGAATTAAAAATATATTACATATTACCATTTCCTCCCACATATCCGATTACACAGGTTTAACCTATCAACGACCGACAAAAAAATGAGCTTACCTTCAAGTTTTTAGTTCTACAAACCGTAATTTTTGTTGAAAATCTTTTTAAGATTACGGATATTTATTTAAAGTCACTAAATATATATTTAAATGTTTGCTTGTAATTATTTGTGGCATATTTCTGGAAGACGCTGTTTATGTTATAATCGAAAATGAGTTTCCAATAAATCTCTAAATTACTCTGTGTATTTACGGCATATGGGATACAATATCTTTCCAAGAAACTTTGCTAAAATCGCACTACAAAATCACAACATTACTCATATAATCGCAACAAAGCACAAACACAGTTTATAAGCGGGAGCCGTAGCCCATAGTTTCGAAACTTAGTTTAGAAGTTATGGCACCGTGAACGAGGTTCATTGAATTCCAACTATTCCGAATTCAGCATTGTTACTGTTATCAGAATTTACTTCCTGCAGTAGTCCCTAATATTTCGAACAATAATCGTAACTGACATTTGATTTCTGAACAATGCGTTGGGTTGTTACTACATCCTTGTAACAATACCGCTCTCAACCTGAAGGGACTTGACATGTTTGGTATGTAAAAATTCTACGGATAACTCACACCCTTAAGCACTTGCAACTGATTTAATTTCTTTGTTAGTGATATTAACTGATTGTATTTTTAAATTGGGATTACCGATGTAACGTAAGCAACCGACAGTGAAATAAAGTTGTTCTTTTTACAATAATCTAAGTCAGTGTTTTTCAGCCTTTTAGTATTAGCGACCCAATGTTCAATCACAATTATTCTTACTGAAATCGTGCTGTAATTGTAATATTAGTTTCTATTCAATTGTATTTTGACGCTAAAGCTACACTACACCTGAATTCTTAATTACAAACCTTAAAAATTATCACGAATAGATAAATTTACTGATATTTGGCAACATCGATCTGCTGCATCGATAAAACCAGAATCGATGCCTCTCTATTGCTTTCTGTCTTACGTCCACTATATCGGACATTCTCGCGGCTTCGCGAGAAGTTCCGATTTGTCTCGAACATTCTGGAACCTCCGCGCGACTGCGACGCAAGCGTGTATAAATGCTGCACCTCGTTCAATTCCAGCCAATCTCAGTCGAGTCGATCCTTCTATCGTGAATGTGTATGTTGTAATTTGCGTGTTAACTGTGATTCACCGTATTCGAGTAGCAGTGGATTTATACAGAATCATGGAAAAATATTTAAGTGGGCGTAAGCGAGTATTAGACGATAGTAAGGCATCAACAAGTGCATAGACGAGCGTGGTTCAGAAGATAAAATCAAGAAAATATTCTCAAGAAAACTTAACTTTTGGGTTCATCAGCACTGAAATTAATGAAGAAGAAAGGTCCGTGTGTGTCATCTGCTCAAAAATTCTGGCAGCAGACAGTATGAAACCCAATTAACTTAAACGACATTTGGAAACGCTTCATAGTGAGTACGTTAACAAACCCCGACAATTCTTCGAATTGAAATTAAGATCATATAAAAAGTAAAAATTATTTTATAAAAAAACTCTCTGTGAATGAAAAAGCTTTACTTGCCTCTTACAAAGTTTCATATAAGATAGCCAGATGCAAAAAGCTTTACACCATTGGTGAAGAGCCTATTCTGCCAGCTGCAATTGAAATTGTAGAAACTATGTTTGGAGATAATTTTTAATATACATCATCAGCTTTTCGGGAAGTTGCGTGACAAATTGTTTTCAATTCAGCTTGATGAGGCAACAGATTGCGTATGTTCGATTTTGTGATGGTATGTTAGCAGTAGAAGAACTATTTTTCTGCAAACCATAGAACTCAAAGCAACAGCACTTGCATTATTTGCTATCTTAACTGATTTTGTAAACGAGGCAAACATAGAGTGGAAAAATTGCGTCGGAATATGCACCGATGATACTCGTACAATGTCTGGAAGATTCCAAAGTATACAAACACTTGTGAAGCAAAAATCTCCAGAGTATGTGACATTGTGTGATCCACAGAGAAGCTCTGGCTTCCAAAGAAATGAGTCCTGCTCTACCGTAGTAAATTATATAAAAATCAGACCCCTAAAATCAAGGATCTTTTTCGCACTTTGTAAAGACATGGGTGCAGTACAATTAGCGTTACTATTTTATTGCAAGGCAAGATGGTTATCATGTGGGAAATTTTTGCAACGTATTTATGAATTAAGAGATGAAATCGCCATTTTTGTACAAGAGGTAACTGATCGGAAGCCGAGAAGTTTCGAGATGATTTATTTGTGATGAAATTGAGCTATTGGGTCGACATATTCGAGAAATTTGTGACGCCTGATGATAATTTCCAAGGGAAATTCTCCACACTAAGTAAGTAAATAATTGGTTATTGATAGCCTCCCGTAACCTCAATCGAAGATGGGCGGTTCTCTGCTTTGCTCGAATAAATATATTAATTAACTTTACGTTAATTACCTGAAAGGGCGCCAACGACTTAATAATAAAATACACTACCATTAACGCAGATGTCGATTGGTAAGTCGTACCCACAATTTATTACTTACTTAATTCGTTACTACAGAATACAATGATAGGAAACAATAAATAACAAGCCCAATTATAGCAACAATATTTAATATCAGCAAAAAAAATAAATGAGTAGTATATATAACCCAAATTTGCAACAATAAGATATAATTGTATTCATAACCTGTATCGGTACACAATTGCCAGTACGCAATCACCCAATACAGCCCCAATAATAACTGACTTTGAGCTAAAGTAAAAATACTGCGTTTCTCTTCCCCAACAAGCGCCCTCAAGCCGCGTCCTACACTCTAGTCATGAAAGGCCTCTCAAGATTTACAGCGTAGATAAGAAAATCAAAAATCGCTGTTAAACCCGAACAAACCGCAATATTACCGCTCCGGTTGACTCACGCTGTATATCAAGTGAAATTCCCGTGATTATGTACGCTAATACTTGTACAAACTAATATGCCAATGAAATATGCTAATAAAGTAATTCTAACAGTGCAAATTACAACATAGTTTCTATCTACCCCGTATAAACAAATTCATACAAATAAAGAAAGAGTATTTACATGGACTCCAAAATCGTCGAAATTAAAAATAAATGTGCACTTCCCTGGTTAATCTGGAATGGAACGTTCTAGAACAGCCTCGAGTCCGGCACGTGTTTCCTCTGCGGGCGGCTGGATGGAATTCGAATATTAGTTCCCTCAAGCTGCAGATATCACCATTAAAAGCGCAAAAATCTTAGGACAATTCTGACCGTTCCCAAGTTGTCTAAATTCGAATACAAGGAAAAATTAGGTCAGCCATAACTTAAAAGAAAAAGGAAATAGCTCACCAATCGGTAACTACGATTGATTCGACAAAAATCATAAAAGAAACAAAACGTCGAGTATAGCGACAATAAATGTCAATAACGTAATCTCACAATCAACTAAAGATCACGTTATAATCTTTGATTTTCCCACAAAATCGAGATGAACGCAAAGCGACAACCACTTTAACGGGAAAAACCAATTCAACGACACGTTCGTATTCTGTCAGACGCAGAGAATCAATCACCCGAAATCCTGTTTATCTAAAGTCAAACATGCGTAGTACTTAAAATGCTGGAAGAAGAGTGAGGGAGCCCAGTGTGAAATGGGTTGCGGACAACCTAGGCGAAAATACCGTCCCAAATTAAATACCTTGAATCTTCAACTCCATGGAGCAAACACACATACGAGTGATAAAGTTAATGCTTTTTGTAGAAAATTGGAATTGTGGAGAAAGTTAAAGTAAAAAAACCCAGAAATGTTTGCAAATGTGGATGAATGTATTAAAACTTACAAGGCGAAAGAATAACACGTGTAAGTTGTTTTTGTAACCATTGCAAAACATTTAGCCATGCTGGCAAAGAATTTCAAAAGTATTTTCTTGCTGACGACAACTTGGCAGGAAGTTACGAGTGGGTTAGCGACCCATTTCAAAATACTCCCGACGGTCTTTCAACTGCCGAAGAATAAATTTTCCTAGACTTCACGAGTGGCGAAATCAAAAGACAATTTAGTATTAAATTACTCTTTGAATTTTGGGCAGGGGTGGATGATGAGTTTTCTGCATTGAGAACAAGAGCATTTCGTATACAATTACCATTTTCAACATCCTACCTTTGCGAAACCGGATTTTCTGTGGTGGCTGCTTTGAAGACAAAATATAGATCTCTGCTAAATATAAAAAAAGAACACAGAAGATGCATTTCTAATATTATACCTTCTTTCGAAAAACTTTGCTCTGCAAGACAGGCCCGAGGGAGCCACTATAATAATTATTAAATTTGTTTTTAATTTAGTATTGACAAATTAATCATTAAATACATTGTGCAGTACTGATACAATCCTATTTATAAGTGTATTATATGATCTAAGTATAATACAGTAACTAAATAACTGTCTCATTTTGGATTGTATGTATTTTTTATATTATCTCGTGTGTATTGCACTAGCGGATGATAACACTCCATATATAATAATTATTTATTTACTAGCTTAATAAATATTATACTGTATTCCTTCTTGCTTGAAATGCTTTAAGATTGAAACATTTACATTCTAGAAGCGCCGATTCGGCTGGAGTTTTACCTTATACAGCTTGCCAGCATACTCACTAAGTTTTCATAGATTTAATTAATACTAACATTAACAACAGCCTAAATTGATCGCAAATAAGGATTTCAATTATTTATTAGAACTGCTGAAGTAGTCAATATGTTGAAGAACGCGCTTGCGGCGTAAGGCATACGCTATCGCAAGGGCATTACGGTAAGGATATTGCTTTGTGGGCATTCAAATAAAGACGGGTTCTATGTTATATTTTAAGTTTCTGTACATTATTTGTTACGGAACTGTGTAACGAATTTCGCGCCTGGTTGAAAGCAACCCGTTTTGCATTTTACATTTCGAAAAACACGGTCGACTTATGCGCATAGTTTTGGAGTTTCGGAAAATTGAAGGGGAAACCCTCTAGGAACGAAGACTTGAGTATTGACGGTTGGTCGGACATATATGTGCCAAGTAAGTGAAAATTTTGGTAAATCGTTATCGATTTGGAAATTAGTTTTCCGATTTGAAACTTCACGCCACAGGTGTTGGGTCCTAGTTTAGAGGAAGTCAAAAACCTCCAGGAATTAGTATTCCAATATAGAGATTATTCCGGCCAAAAAGATTTTTTGTTGCCAGTTTTCCATCAACTGGTGAGTAATTTATTAATAGAAACCTTGTTCAGTCTTAAATTTTTCCAAACTTCAATGCTAATATTCGCTGTAATTTAATTTAGACAAGATACGCTCGGTTGGGAACTCCGTTGATAAGGTCAACCACGCTTGCAAACATTGCCGAGAACGTTGGGGATGGGTTTTTCCTCGACCGATCCAAATGCTGGCTCTGGTGATAATCACGTTGAAACCTGCTCGCAGAGATAGGCGTTACACGTGCAACAGGGAAGTGAATTTAATATTATTTCATGTTAATATTTTTGAGGACGTGGCTTTTGTTATTTATGATTGCATTAATTACACATATAAACCATTTCGTTAACTTGATTGTGTCCGGGATTTGTAATGTTGGCGAATAATTAAGTATATATGGACCTTAATTATTATTATATTATCAAAGTTATTGTATTGGGGAACAATTTTACGTGTTTATGTATAGGGTACTCCGATAGTGGGACGGCATTGCGTTTGCATGTGTTTTCAGGTTGAATTTTTCTATTTTTGGTCGGTTAACACCACGCAGGATTTCGTTTCGCGGAGGCCTCTCGTAACGTGATTTTGCGCTAGAACCTTAATCTTATGATGATCCTATAAGCGCAATCATAGTCCTTCAGTTGTTTGAGTTTCGCCCGAAAGTCATTTTATTTATTTCTTTATTACGTAAAATTGGGACTGGATTTTTAAATTATTCTTGTGGGGTTGTGTTAATTAAAAATTAAAAGAAGTTTGTTGCAACTTGTCTACCAACTAGTTTACCTAAGGAGAGATACGAGAGGTAACGTAGGGGATTAGCCATCTGGAGGGTCCAACTTCCCATCTTACACCTCGGACGATGTTAGTAAATTATAAGCCGGTGGCGCCTATTACTTGTTTGTTTAGAATCCACTCCTCCTTCGATTGGGTTTTCCGGGTTACTAACATTGCTAAGTTATTAATTTTCTACCTGAGCAGTGGCGTAGCATCGAGAGTGTTGCTACACTTCATCAATTTATTTTTCAAAAATTAATATATGCGTGACAGCTGGATAATTGAGTTTACTAAGTTTATTAATAGAAATTTGTTTTGAATTTGAACTTTCTAATATTTAACCAATTGCAATTAAACCAATATAAGTTGTAGCAAGCGCTAGGTGAATTAAGCCATTCATTGGCTGCAGTTGCCAGTCACAGCTCCGGATAAAGCAGTAGGGTTGGACTTGGGGATAATAGCCCTATTCTGTAAGAAAACTACAGTTGCGAAGACCCACATTGGGTCTCGCACCGAAAGAAGAAGGATGTTAAAAAAGAAAAGAAGGAGATAATCATATTGTTATCGGAACGTTTAACGTAGACCAATGTACCAAGCAGGTGGCCTGGAGACATTGCTAAAATAGATTATTTAAAATATTAAATTAAGATCATAGCCACACAAAAGATTAGTTGGCTTGTGTGCGCGAGCTGTGTTAAATAAGCATACCAACTATACTATAGTGGGTAGAAGCCACACACGAATAACGCTCAGTTTTTGAACTGTGTCAAAAGCGAGATATTGGAGTTTACACCAGTTAATGGATGGAGATCGTAGATACGAATTAAAATGAAATATGACAAGATATACATGTTCTCTGTAGACGGAGCAACCGAAAGAAAAAGGGATATATTGAGCAACACTTGTATAGGTCACAAGAAATAGAAATGCGTGAAACATTCAGTAGTAACGTTGAAATAGTTATCGGGGAATTAAATACTAATGTTGGCAGAAAAGCGATCTTCTTTCCAATAACAGGCGCACGCAGTTTACATGAAGAATCTAACGGTGGAGATAGGTTGATAGAATTTATGCTGCTAAGGGAATTCCAGTCGAAAACAAAACCATCTCATCTAAACTAAAAAACAAAGGTGGCACAAACAAAAGCACAGTTCATCAGTTTGACTACGTCTTAGTATAGAATAGGCACAAATCTAAAATTATACAGGGTGTTCCATGACGAGAGGTCCCTAATTCACCTACGTGTAGGAGAAGTGAGAAGAAGTCGAAACTAAAGAGTGGTCATTTTCTGTAAATCGACTATTAAAGGAGTTATGGCCCATTGTGTTTAAATACTGAAGCGGCCGAAACAATAAATTAAGTGGTATTTGATACAAACTACCTAAGTTACTATGGAAATGATATTATTTACTTATATGTCAAACACTAAAGCACTTTAAAGTTTATTTCTCTGCTTGCGCTTATTAACAGTGTTGATAATGTTTACTTTTACAACGCGAGCGTACGCCGATATCCATTATATGTGCGGTTTTTGTGATGGAAACTCAATAGCAGCGTCCAATACAGTAAGTACTAGACAATGAGGACAACATATCACATTGATAAAAATCCCAGCACCGCTGTTCGTCATGTATCTGCATACGTTAATGTACCACGAATGCGAGTTTGGAGAACATTAAAAAGTCATGGTTTATATCCATTTTATATCCAGCCTGTTCAAGCCCCCTTACCTATAGATTTCGCTAGTCGTATGGAATTTTGCCGCTGGATCATTCAAAATCGAAATCTACGTAATAGAATTTTATTCACGGATAAGGCAACATTTACAAGTACTGGATTAATGAACAGAAAGAAGAGCCACTCCTGGATTTGGAGAATCCACACGAAATCACAGTGACAAATTATCAACATAGGATTTCGGTGAATATCTGGTGTATAATTATTGATAACATGCTCATTGGTCCATTCGTTTTTGAGAGCCATTTAACCGTCGACAGATATTTAAGTTTTCTAGAATATCCTTTGGGAGGATTGTGAGATGATGTCCCTCTGGAGATCAGACATGGTATGTGATATCAGCACGATTGTGACAATTTAAAAGGAACAGGAAACCATGCAAATACAGTATAAGTAGAAGAAAAATGGAAGCAGATATAAAATAGATTCATCACAGTAGTAGAAGGGAGAAAGGTTACCTTAAAAATATGTCATGGCCAGTATTATGACACAAGGAATGTGCTGAATCAATAGATAAAAAATTGAGTAAAGGGAGGACTGATACGGAGACCAGCTAAAAGTAAATCAGTATAATACGAAAGAAGACTAAGAAGAGAGGATAAAACTTGATGAGACGACAGAAAAGTGAATTCATCAATAAACAACTGGAAGAAGTTAGTTAAATACGATAAATGGAAGAGACCCAATCGACACAATCAGAGATACCTAACAAGGCTTACACTCCAGAGCTTTAATACGGAGGACAAAAAACAAAAATTACATAACCCAAAAATAAAGTGGAGCTTTATAAGCTACGGTGTTAGATGAGCTAATCCTGTTTATACAGAATAAGAAGGGAAAGGCAAAGGTTTAGAATCCGGCAATTATAGGTCCAAAATATAAAGAATGGGATAATCACAACTTTGGTAACTATAGAGGTATATTCCTGTTCTGAATTACCAATAAAACACTTAGTCTTACCGCAAAGAATAATGGTTCGTGGAATTGATATAATTGGAGAGTGCCAGGCTGTAAGAGTCGCAGAATTCACTTCATACCAAATTTTTACTACACGATAAATATTGGGAAAAACATGGGAATACAATATACCATATTTACTATTTATTGATTTCAAAGAAGCTATGATAACAGGTTGAAACAGACTGTGCAATAGCATGGATGAAGTCGGCATCCAGATTAAATTGATAAGTTTAACAAGAAGGACGATGAAAATACAGAGCTACAGTCAGGATACAGACTAGATTATTCCCGATGTTTTCAACGTTTAAAGGTGTAAAACAAGAAGAAGGGCTTGTCCAAAGATTAGTTAATCTGGAGCTTGAAAAACTGATTAGAGAAATAACCAATAATAGCGTTAGTTTAATTATTAATAAGTCTTGTAGCAAGATCGGAAAGACAAATTAAAAACGTCTACGAGAAATAGGAACACAAATTTAACATTTTTGATTGGATGGCATATCAATGAACAGAATACCAAGATACTAACAGTAAAAGTATCAAGAAGAATAGGTCAAAACTGCACAGTAGAGTGTAAACAATTTGAAATAGTTCAACAATTCAAGTATGCGGGAGCTCTGTAAATAATAGGAATAAAATTTCGCAAGAAATTCAGTTACGGATTAGAGTCGTAACAGAACAGAACAGAACATATTTCTCACTTATGTTGATCTTATATAATACAGGGTTGGGTAACAGTAGGGAACAATGGAAATATCTCAAATATGGCAACCGTAATTGATACAAAATTTCTACATAGAGGTTCGGATATATAGCGTATATAATGAAGGTATTGGCGAGTTAAAAGGACTTCCGGCTTAACCGAAAATGATATCAATTTATTTATTTGAAATAGAATACCCTGTATATTTTCTGATGTATCGATAGAATTCTTTTTCTGTGAGTTCAGTGATATAAGATTTGATACCTTAATTAGTAATAATGCTGCTAGAAATATTTAAGAAAACACTCAATAATAATGCTTCGTAATTTGTTTTATTACATAGCTACACGTGACAACAAACATTGATAAAACAAACAAACACAATTAACGTGAGAAGATGCTCAAAATGACTAACATTTACTTGTCGACTTCGTGGTGCGGAAGGCACATTAAAGCTGTCTATTCCGTCTACTGCTATGGTGGTAGTCGTTAGGTCAAGTCAGAGACGCTAGTCATTGACAGCCTTTTTGTCACACTGCTGGACATCGGCCTCTTCTCTGTCACGTGTTTTCCTCAGCGCTAAGGTAGATACACGGGGGACCTACAGTTTAACGTTGAATCCGAGCGCGAGCGCTCTACCAACTGAACTACCACCACACAGAGACGCTAGTACGACCTGGAAACATTGACACCAGGCTACACCACGATCACATAAATAATGAATGAATGATTAATTTATACATTTCTTGACAATAACCAAGTTTATGTACAAATCATTCAGTTACGTTTACAAGATGCTCCTTAGGAATTCTTATTGCACCGACAATTTAGAATCTCAATTCTTACAAAATATTTGGTAGTTCGGTTAAATTCTAGATTTTAAATCTTCCCAAAAGAAAGAAATTCAATGGATTCAGGTCCGGAGATAAGCGAGTCTCTCCATCTTGGTATTCTATGCAGATTTCTAATTAAAGTACAAACTTACTGTTCTGTTCTAAGACACCAAACCTAACCATAATTAAACTTTATATTCGTTGGCATTCTCTTAATTGAATAGTTTCTGATGTTAAATTCAAAAGTTTTGATTAATTGATTACTGCAACCACACTGCCCAACCTATGGAACATCAACACAATACAAAATGCTCTTTGACAGCTTTATAAAACGGTTTAAGCTTCTTACATTCTTCTGTTTTCATGAGTTGCTAGATAACGATTACGAAACATTAATGTTAAATATCTCTAGAATTATTAAAAATAAAAGCATCAAACATTATATCACTGAATTCGCAAAAAAGAGTTCTATCGATACATCAAAAAAGATACAGTGTATTCCATTTAAAATAGAAAAATTCAATTTCAATTCCGTGTAAACAGGAAGTTCTTTTAAACCCTCAATTGCATTGTATCCACCATATATCGGAACTTGCAAGTAGAAACTTTTGCCGAAATTCCGGTTGCGGAATTAGAGATATTTGCAGTGATCCGTACTTCTGACCAACCCTGTATATTACAAAGAGCCAGAGGGAACACTATTATACTTCAAAAGACGAAGTCCGGTGCAACAAGATGATCTAAACTAAAATGGTCTAAACATATAGTCAACAGACTACTAAGCACAAAGTTTTAGGTAGAATCACAACAGGGACCTCGAGCGGGGCGTGCGAATACGCGCTATCAGTCGAGGTTTGTTAAGTTTAAGGTGCATGTTGTATAAATGGCTAGTATGTAAGAGACGCCCGCACCCCCCTGAAGTAATGCGAAAGCGATTCCGGGTGGGGAACGGTAGTATGAATGAATGAAAAAAAAAAGGTAGAACTACACGAGAACCTCCAAGATAAGGATGGACTGATATCATAGAAGGGAACAATAGAGACACTAAAAAATTAGGAACTTTCCAGATTTTAACGCCAATCTCTTATTGTTAGACACTTTAGTAACGTAAAGCTGATCTCTCAACCCACTGCTTCAACATATGGGTATTTTTAATGTTACTAAATGGGAAACTTTAATTGTCAAGGGAATAGATACAGGGGAAGTTAGATATAATTCCATTTACGGTGTTGACGAGCCGCGAAATTTATTCAGGAACAACTTTTTTGTACCCATCTTAAACTTCTATGCCATTGTTGCAATGGTTGTAGTAACTTAGTATGCTATTATAGTATCGTTAATATATTTGTACAACTTAACTAATTAGACAATAGACAAATTTATCACAAATGATTGTGATTGCGAATTTAACGCTGCTCCTGGTATATTTAAAATGGAAACAACTCAACACAAATAATAAAATAACAGCTCACTCTGTAGTGTCTAGCACAACTGAAACGAATAATCTGGCAATGACTTTCACAAACGTAAGTTACTTTTAGTAACTGTTCTTGGTTAAGGGCAAGAAAGGAAAACCAGAAAGTAGACCTAAACAGACGTATTCGACTAGGATGGACAGCGTATTGTAAATTACACTATATAATAAAAATGAATGTACCGCAAAAACTCAAGGCAAAAATTTACAATGAGTGTATTTTTCCTGTTTTATTATAAGGGCCTGAAACATGGGCAAGCAACAAATCGATCATTCAAAAAGTGTGCACAGCCCAAAGAGCTTCTTACGGGCCAAACGAGCTTTTTCGTCGGACCGCAGCAAGAAAGATGGAATTTCCTTCGGCGTAACACAGAGCAGTAGCGGTGGTTCACGAGAAACGCCTACGGGAAGGAAATCTAACGTAGTGATATACAGGGTAAGTCGAAATTAATGCGCAACACCCTCCAGGTTACAGCAGATTGCAGGTTCTCGTAGGAAGGCCGAGAAACCAGCAGCTTACGAGAATCGAACTCTCCTTTATTGTACCTCCTCCTGTATATAATGTTTACAACGTTCATGTACACAATAAAATACACCAGAATAAACGATCGTACAGCATTTTTATTACATCCAAATCTATTGAGTAAAATATAGCACACAAACAGTACAACTTAGAACACGCAAGAAAAAAATACTATGGGCTAAACAAAGGAGTGTTTGGACGTCCAAACCAAAAAGCTCGCCGCCACTGGCTTACGATATTTACTTTAATGAACAGATCTAAGCAGCCAGCGACGTTCGAGTTTACAGAATTAATTAAACTTTAACCTTAACGAGTAATGAAACGCTGCGCAATTTGAAGGTTGCCTCACTTTTAATATTACAAGGGAATTAAACTGTTCTATTTCTTAGTTACCAACGAAGCACTGATAAACAGGCGAAAATCATCATCATACATCACTGTATAGTACATTCGCAAGTTTTACCTTAGTTTTCTTCGGCAGGGAGTAGAGAGAGAGGCACAATAATTGTTCCTAGGTGCTTGAGAGGCAGACAAAACTCGCAAGCACGCACGTGAAGGCTGGATCACCGCTTTCTTTGGGAAACGGGACATTTCGGGTGTTCTTGCAGTCCGGAACAAAATCTTCGTTGAACGAAGTTTGAATGTGGCAACAGCTTAATGAATATTCACGGGGTTAATGGTTGTAATCCGACACAGGTCGAGAAAACAATTTTACTAAATTGTCTTTGCTAAAGTGCTATTCTCTGCTAATATGTAATCCGACTTAATGTCGAGAATATTCTGCCCCAGACAAGAAAAGCGATACGGTAACTTAAGTTAGCAGTAGCGGTGCCAAAAAACTCCGGCTCAGAACCATGTGTGTTCACCCTCAGAAGCTTGGGCTGACTCACTCTCAGTACCTGTCGTCGGTGCTAAGGTCTTAATGAGCAACCGCGTCGAACGGAGATCTTAAGTCGACTCTCGAAAAACACTAACCCAAGTATCCAGCTGCTGGAATTTAAAATTTCGTCATATTACGAAATATGTTGCAAGAATTCTAGAACAAAATTAACACGTAGATCTTTCTGGGGAGCATAGGAATTTCAGGGCCAATCTGTAGACAAAGGATTCTAAGAACTGTTTTCGATCGGCATACAGACTGAACATGCTTGACAGTGTTGCGTTAAGTTTCGAAAAAGTGAACTCCCATAAATTAAATCATTAAATCATGGAATACTAAACGACTTAGGAGCAGTAATTAAAATAAGACTTTAATTCATATGCAGCGGCAAAACTAGATTAACGTTACAAGCCATGGAACGCAATATGATAGACATTAACCTGAAAGACAAGAAGAGAAATAAATACTTGGATATGCAAAGCAACAAAAGTGGACGTTATCGTAGAGCGTATGTCAAAGCAGAAATGGTAATGCACAGGTCACGTTGCGAGGCCTAATAATAGATGGACAAAGAAATTATTAAACTGTAGACCATGGAATCACAGAAGACCAATTGGACGCCCGCCAACAAGGTGGTCTGGTGATGTTAAAACAGTTGGAGGATTCAAATGGCAGCAACTGGCACAAAATAGAACGAGGTGGAAGCAAGAAAAGGAGATCTATGTCACAAAGTAGATTGAAGAGGGCTAGAGAGACAGAGCTAGAGAGAGAAAGAAGTACTATTTAATGTGTTCAAAAGTAATTACTAACGGAAATAATGGCTAATATACAAATAAATATTACATTAAACCTTTTTTTAAGAATCATGTGGTTGCGTTTGGCAACGTCACGATTTCCATCCCACTCAGCTTATCCTGACGCAGCACACTTCGTGCTATAAACGGGTCTAATATGCGTTACCCGTGAAAAAACCCATGCCCCGATTACAAGTAAGGCAATACAAACACCCTGGGAAAGCTCAGGATTCGAACCTGAGCAACTTTGGTAGAATATCTCCGACGGCAACTGCCGCGGCTACTACTCTACCACGGTCCCCCAACAATAAATCTTGCAATGCTTTTTACAATGTGGTAATTTATTTTGATAAATTGACTATAATACATAGTAAACTTAGTTCATATTGTCCCGCATAACCACCAACTCCTTTATCAGTAATGCTAGAGGAAAAATGCTATATCTTGATATAGTCACCCTGCAAAGTTGGTTGTCTACATTAGAATGGGAATTCCATTTGCAAATAATACAGCTTAGGTGGTTGATCCAGCAGTTCTGGATATTACTTATTAGACATGTTTCTGCAATAGAAACAAGAAAGAAGTTTTGTTGTAAATTTGTTTACACATTCGTTTATATGAGTTAGTTAGATGCTTCAGTTTCTACACTACATATATATTTCTGAACAAAAAAGAAACGTCATAGATTTGTGTCATATTTGTCTTGGTTTGCATTTCATCAACAATTTATCACGTGTAGCTCAAACGGTGATGTTACGTGCGAGTAGGTTCTGCTACCTATTCATTTCAAATCACATGCTTTTTCAGAAACCTGAAAGGATTTCATTTCGAGTACAAAGCAACGCAATTACCCTTATATGCTTTGATTCTTCCGAAACGAACAGAGCAAATGTTTACCGAAACTGGCGAATAATGAGAACCAACGGTGATACGGCTACTAATAATTTATTAAAGTTCACACCTTTACCCTCGTCAACCGCATGTGCCAATCAGATATTGCTTGCGTCACCGATATTGGCCACCTAAATAATTGCCAACCAGATTATTTCGGTAAGCTGTGGAAACTACCGTTTTATAAACAGAGTTTACAGTTTTTCTCTGCATCCAGTAATTGCGCTTCTGGATATTTTATAAAACTTCTTGTTAGCTTCACAGGGGTACATAAAAGCCAGGGATTTACTGACTAGCAAATAAGCCGGGAAAGCAGAACTCGCCTAAATTTATTAAAAGAGATTAAGAAACGGTGGACAATGTAAATTCTGCAATTGTCTTTCTAGAGGATGTTCTAAGGGTTAAGCACTTTAGACCCACATAATCGAATTTGTCGCCGTGCTCTGGAGCGGGATAATTCCGTTCCAGGACTTGACAAATGTTATTGTGAGGTATAACTTCCTTCCGACTACTTCGAACTCAGCAGTTTCATAATATCGAGAGCATTGCGAACTTCTGTGCCGAGGAATACACCATATTTGAATGCTAGGGACAAAGACAAATTGCCGGTTCAATTGGAAAGGATACAATAAAATCTGAATGGTACTGAATAGAGCCCTTCCTGTTATTAGACTTCCTGCAAATTAGCGGAAGAATTTGCAAATCGGAATTAATCAATAAATTGATTATTATTTAGACACATAGGTATTCTGTAACTAAAATTGAAAATTTGTTGACTTCCATTAGTTTTACATGTCCTTCAAGAAGATTCCGATACATGATTTTAAGTAGATATTAAAAAGACTGTTAATGAAAAACTGAAACTGACGAGAGATACATTCAAACGTGGAATGTATGGAAGAAATTTCCAAACAAAATTATCTACAAAAATGGTAGAAGCTACGCAAATGTCTAATAAACAAGACAGCAGACTAAAGACAAACAATTTCCTTGCAGAAAGCAACTATTTGCAAATAAAATGTAATATTAACTAATGGATCTATAGTACCGTTTAACAAAATGTTGAACGAAATCTTTAAAGTGGAAATATGCAAATGTAAACGGTGCACATGTCAGTAAAGACATGAAAACTCTTAGCGACACGGTTGTTTAAGTGCAAAATATGCAAATGTATATTTTCACAAAAAGACACGAAAATAAGTACACGAAAACATATTCCAACCCTGAATATGTAGTTCTCAGCAGCAAAGTTTGATAAACATGTTTTTATAGGGCGTATGCTAGAAGCTTGGAGCAAAATATCGGTAGATAAATATATATTTTTTAAAACGATAAGAGTTCAACAGCAACAGTTAATAGAATCATAGTGAAGTGAATATATTAAAATATTTACTTCTCTAGATTTTATGATATATTTAATTGCATATATCGCTACGCACAGATATTTTGGCAATAATGCAAAATATAGATTTGCAGATAGTGAATGTCTTCCTGAATATACTGTACTACTGATAGTAACATGTTTTTGCTAAAGGCTAGTTCAGAGCTAAAAGTCGTTATGTGAAACTGCAACGTAGACTTTTTAACACAAAGTTAATTTTCCTACACTTTTGCGCCTCTAAATTATTTATTAATGTACGCTATGTAAGTTCCGAATATATTCCATGTACTAATAACGTATGAAATATAAAATATTACAATAATATTTACTAACGAGTATTCGACGTAACATTCCTCGAGATAGTTCACCATTGAAAATCACAGGTCTGGATAATTTGCCGAACTTAAGTTTGATAGCGCAGTTTCTAGTATTATCCGAACTGTCGCAAAAGTTATTTCTAATAATAAAATTATTGAACACACCACATACATACATACATACATAGTAAAAGCACTATCAGACGTGTTAGGAAATAAAATAGTAATCTGTGTTACACACATAAAGAACAAATAGTCAAAGGAAAATAAAACAGAAAAGTGTCTTATAACAAGAATCTAAAGGGAATAGATTATACAGGCAATAAAATTATACAATTTGGAAGTATCATCTTCTCCTTCTTCTTTTAACAATTATGTTTATCGTTGCGATTCCTTCTGTGGTTTTTCTAGACTACCGTTGCAAGTAATAAAACTGCTGTCCAGATTAGCAACCACAGAATGTAAGTCCCATATTTTACAGCTTGTTTGTATCCGTTTAACTATTTAGATTTTGCTTTACATATTGCCTAGTATTTAATTATATCATTCTATGTCCATCATTCTTTTAATCACATCCTTCTTGTTATCCGTTTGTAATAATAGTTGTATTAGCTTCGTATATAATAGTAGGCTTGAGCGTTGCCATATACGATGTCCGACAAATATGAAACGGGGTTGGCACTACTGCGGACGCTATAAGAAACTGACTGTTTCCTAATCATATCCAAACTGTAGCTGGAACTTTCGTCTACACATAACTAAAACGGCATCCTGTCAGAACTTGCTGTGCTAGGCTGTGCATGCGAATGAACAAGTTAGTGCAGCTGTCACATGTGACAAAAGTCAAACATGGAGCAGAAAACGAACATTAAGTTTTGTTTCAAATTGGGGAAAACGGCTACGGAGACATTCGAGATGTTAAAAACTGTGTACGGCGATGCGTTTGCCAGATTTCGTGAAGGTCGGCAGGACCTTTACGATGATCAGAAGCCTGGTCGTCCGATCACAACGAGAAACCCCGACGATTAAAAAAGTCAGACAATTTGTGGCGGCTGATTGGCGACTGACACTGAGAATGATGGAGCAGGAGCTGAGTATTAGCCGTGAAACCATTAGAATCATTTTGGAGAAGGATTTGAAGAAAAGTAAGGTCTGTGACAAATTTGTCCCGCACAATTTGACTGCTGAAAAAAAGGTGCTTCGAGTGCACATCGCAGACGCATTCGACATGTGCGACCGCATTTGGCAGCCTCCGGCATGTGGCACCTTTTACACGACAATGCCCCTGTGCATTCTGCCTTAATTGTGAAGACGTTTTTGGCGACAAGAAAAGTCCCAGTGTTAGAACATCCCTCTTATTCGCCGGATCTGTCTCCAGCGGATTTCTTGCCGTTTCCTTCGCTCAAATTGACCCTCAAGGGAAGACGCTTTGACGACGTGGAAGACATTCAACGGAATGTTACCGCCGAAATAAACGCAGTTCCTCGCGACAAGTTTAAGCAGGCTTTCCGTGACTTGTATCGTCGATGTCAATGGTGCGTAGAAGTCGAGGGAGGTTACTTCGAAGGGCGCTACAAGTATTTTGACCTATGGCTACCTCACATGCTTTGTAGTCGATCAATCCCGTTATATATTTGTCCGACCTCGTATGTATTTTGCACCTATTCTCGATAGTTATAAATTTCTAAAATAGTCTACAGTACTTGCTCGTTTGTTTGTTTCTTGTTAACTTCCTTGGAGATATTTTTATTATTGGAGATTCCGTTGTCAAACTATATAAAATTTCTAACTTGTTCTGTGATTGCTTCTGCTAGATCCAGTTTACATTGCATTGCATTACATTGTGTTGCATTCTTTGTGTTATCTTTGCAGACGTTCCTATTATGCTATTGTTATTTAGCTACAAATTGTTGAGGCAAAGGTTGCGAGTTATTTTCATAGTTTAAAATGAAGACAGCCAAGGCCGCCCCGTGCGGGTGTGCAGTTTGTGCCACTCACAAGGGCGCTTAATCAGAAAGGGCACCATTGCAAGACGATACATAATATACATTTATATATAATGCTCCTATTCACGTAGTAAAACTTTAGTAAATAGATTGCGTCACTGAAAATAAACAGTAAGACTATATAATAAACAGTAAACACAACAACCGATACTAGCATCCGTAGCTTTTAAGGAAACTAGTTTTTTAAGATAAATAAATGAAACATTTGCGACAACAATGTGTGAGTGTGACAAAAGGGTTACCAAAAAATAAACGTCGATTCAACCAAGCTGTAAGAAAATTGAAAGCATTAATCGCATAATTAAAAAATGACTCTTTCAATGAATACCTTGAAGAACTTACTGTAACTGAAGAGACGAAATACTCGCTATGGAAAGCTACCTGGCATCTCAAACGGCCAAAACAAATACTCTCATAATTAAAGCAGAGGGAACATGGGCACACAACAATCAAAACAATGCGGAGATTTTTGCCAAGTTGACACGGACTTAAATGGAATTCTGACACATAAACGATGGTATGCCCTAACGTAGCTCACAGGAGTAGGAGTGGGGGGGTTCCTTTTGTAATCCGAAGGTTGTGCGTGATGGAACTTTTCACGCAATTGTTCCCAATAAAGAAAGTGCGAAATGGTTAAATGATTATAATTTGGCAATGGACAAAGATAAACATTATTTACAAAAAAAAACACAGTCTGAAACGAACAATCTTAATATTAAACAAGGGGTCACGCACAGGTGAACCCCAAAACAATTAGAACTAAGTTCATAACACCTGAAGAAAAGATGCTGCAGAAAGGCCTTGTACACGCAGTGTTTTCTTATATCGCTAAAGTTCTTCGAATAAAACATACAAAATAGAAACTAGTTTCACAGAATTGCACAATGAATAGCTTCGTGTCAGGGGGGGGTTCCCCCTCGGTAAAGTAAATGGAACAGCTGAAGCGTGGCTAACAGATGTTGGCCTTTCAGGGGGGTGTAATGCTCGAGTAAGTTCCTGGGTGTAGTTTCTACAGTTGCTTCTTTCGAAACCGCTTGATTCCTGCAGATTTTTCAATATTGCGTCGTACAACGAAATTTCCCAAATCGGTACTTTAAACGATATTTTCGGAATTTTTGGAAAACCGAATATTCCCCTTTTTCGGATGTACCGTAAATGGTACCGCAGAAATCGAAACTAATTACAATGATTCGGACGCCCGAGGGTAATTTTAAATTTGCGTAACACTCAGATCGAGAGCTGGAGTCTGACTTCCGTCTTTTCCTGGCACT
Source organism: Limonius californicus (assembly GCA_014611495.1). NCBI lineage: Eukaryota > Metazoa > Arthropoda > Insecta > Coleoptera > Elateridae > Limonius > Limonius californicus. The sequence goes on along the minus strand of JABXWE010008594.1, from coordinate 19,208 downwards.
TAATAGTGTGAAGACTCGGATTAATGCTGCATTTACAGAATGATATATAAACGTCGCGTCTTCAATAAAAATGAACGGCGAGCGTACAGGGTGCATTCAATAAAAGCGACCGAACGTCACAAAGTATCTGCAAGCAGTCTTTCAGCCACTCCCATCAGAAGGGCGGCTTGAGGAGGACAATGAAATATGTTTTCTATACCAACCAAATTGCTCTCTTTTGCCGAAAATAAAAATAAGTGGACGCGACTGCCTCCCTGGACTTTCCCATACTGGAAACTGTTCATATCATCTTTATTCAACAGTAGAGTTATTTTCCTCAAAACGGTTGTTCAAGCGCTATCCTAAAACCTTGCCTCGTAACGAATAGACTTACAAGGCTTGTAAGAAGTCCCGCCAAATATCTGCGGTGCCCCTTAATTTCCTTTTAATATGCAACCAGGCATACTTCATTCTCTACTATATACGTTATATTGTGACTGCAAATTGAGTTTGCTGTGATTTTATAACAGACAGACATTTTTTAAAAACCACTTTTTTGGATTCCTAGAGACCCAAAACGGACATTTCCGTTAAAATCTCGATTTCGAAAATTTTCATGAAATCAAACTAAATAATGAAATCAGAAGTTGTACCATTTTTGGTTATTGTTATTCCTAACTAAGGCGATAACGTTAAGATCGGAGACTATAATTTGAAGTGGTTTAGTGACATTGATTTTTTAAGTCACGAACTGGCTCGTACCACTGTAGCGCGACAGTATGGCAATGGTTCTGAACCAAAGTGGGCGGGGCTGTCCGTACCGCTAGGCCGTCGCGCGGTCTAACTAGTACCGATCGCTATTGCTACCGAGGTAAAATTTTCTAAGTCCCTGGAAATTATATTTTGTAGGGCATAAAAAATCGATTTTTTTATTTTCGCGGAAAAAGATTCTTTGACGCAAACAAATAACAATCGTTAGAATAAAAAAAATATTTTTCTAAAAAAGAGGGGGGAGGGGGCCGGTGCGCTTACATATATCCACGAGTATAATATTTCTTTGCATATTCATATGCTCCATTACGTACTGAGCGATTCAGTGAAAACCCCAGCTTCCTATCTTTTTTCGTTTATTAATTAAAGGAGTTTGAAGTTACAAACTTCCAAGCTTCGTAGAGGGCGCCGCAGGAAAATTACGGAGTTCTTCAAAAAATATATCGATAGCCCCTTGCGAGGTCTATCGACATATGAAATTTAAAAAAATTCCTTGGAGCAGTTTTTGAGAAATTATTTTTTGAAAATTTCCAAAATTTTGAAAATTCGTAATTTAGGCCCCTTATAATTTTTCAAAAAACTTTTTATATCACCTCATTTTACCCTTCATATACTATTCAGAAAATAAAAATCATTTGAATCGATTCATCCGTTTTCGAGTAATTGGGCGTTAAACTCAAAATTTTCAAAAAATCATAGCGCCCTTCATTTTAAAGCTAGCGAGTTCGGCAAAAAACTAACAGATTTGTCTTATGACCCTCTATCGTTATCCGCGATAAAAGTTTCAAAATTGTAATCACGAAAAAAGTGATACCAAAAAAACATGCGTAACTTCCGCTTCCGGTTTCGGATTTTTTTGAAAAGCTTATTTTTTCGATGAATTTTCGATACACCCCCGCATTCCAAAGCGCATCAAAATCGGAGCAATACTTTCGGCTTTAGCAGCGTCACATACATACGTACGTACATACGTACGTACGTACATACCCACCCACAGACAGACATTTTTTAAAAACCATTTTTTGGGTTCCTAGAGACCCAAAACGGATATTTCCGTTAAAATCTGGATTTCGAAAATTTTCATGAATTCAATACTTACCCTATACCTATAAGGTATGGGAAAGTAAAAATATGATTGCTAATAACTTAAATTATATTATATCACCGGGATATTAATTTATTACAAACCGGATAATCAAAAACCTGATAGAAAAAGTTCTTAGGCTACCCATATTTATCAGAGCTGGATATTTTCCGATCGAATGGAAAATTACGCATTAGGCTACTAATCATTTCCAAACTATTTGGAAAGCTTTTACTAAGAAGAATCTCCTATAATAGCAACCAAGCTGCTGATATCGGAGCATCCATTAGACTTCAGAATCTAATACTCTACTACAGAACAAGTGCACAGAATAGTAAGTATCATAAATAGAACGTGTGAAGAAAAAAGTTACTGCTCTGCCGCCCTTTAGTATTGACGTCAGCCAGGCCTTTGACAAAGCTTGACATGAAGGACTAATGTACAAAATGAAGAAAGAGCTTACAACTTACATATTATATGACCCTCAAGTAATACCTAGAGGAAAGGTATTTCCAAGTAAAGTTCAGGGAAAACACTACTACGACATAACTCTAAACTTTGCCCCTAGAACAAACTGCTTGTATACAAGGTAGCGCTAAACCCATCTGGTCGCTTGGGTTGCAATTGTGGGGTACTGCATCCATCTCCAACATCGCGATCCTCTAAAGATTGCAAACTAAAACCCTTCGCATGATATCATATATTCCTTTCTACGTTCCGAATGTGGAATTCGTTGAGACCTGAAAGTGCTCTCGGCGAAAGATGAAGTAGTGAGGTGCAATGGAATATACAAAAACTAGAGGCACATCGTAACCCCTCTAGCACTAATCTTATTAGACAACAATGAACAAGTGGGCAGACTTGAAACCGACCACCCGTTAGACCTACCCTTCTGTTTCTGACTGATACAACTAAACACTTAACTATTAGCCAATAATACAATTAGAATTAGAATTAGAATTCGCATAGGAGAGGCATCATCCTACATGGTATACCTTACATAGCGACGCCTATTCTTATTTAATACGTTTCAGATCAACTTCCTGTTTTTCTGTAGAGATTTTCTTACCATCCTGGAGGAGGTTATTGTGTATGTGACTTGTTATCTCCAATGCCGGATTTTCAGTTTTAATTGTGATAAGCTGATATCTTTGTTTATCACCTTTATATGGCTAGAAATTGATTGTAAACTCCCATTCTGAGGACGATTCATGATAACTGATAACGTTCGTCTTGTGTAATATTTATCTTTTCTGCATTATATTATTGGTTTCAGATGTTCTTCGAAGATTTTAAGGAATGCGTAAATTGACGCTCGCAATAATTAATATACGTTGCCCTAGAAGCTTAGCGCTATCAACATTTATTTTAAGAAGTTGCCCCATAACTATAGATTATTAAATACGCTTCAAACAAGAGCTAATGTATTCCAAAAATTGGCGAATTGATTGTAAGCCAATGTTTATAAGTTTCTGCAAGTTATAGAAGCTGTTTTAATTATACTCGGAATTAGCGGTTTGGGAAAAATAAGTTGAAGATTAAGAAGAGATCGACAAAAAAATATAACGCAGTGGGAGAAGACTATACGACAAGCTTGGAATAAACATCATCATCATGTGACATGGAGCCGACTCGAGGGTCAATCCTGGATTACGCCAGGCCTACCCTATGCCAGTAGGTGGGTAGGGATGTAATGGATAGGGTGGGATCGGGTGGGGTATTGCACAACGTTAGCATGTCTGTAATGCATACCGCTGCTGCAACACCAGGTATTTAGTAAGCTACGCATCAATGGGGTTTTTGAGTACGTAACCGAGACCGTTATGCCATTATGAATTTTAACCTAATAACTTTAGGATCAAAGTTTCACATTCTTATTTCACTTCTATCTATTGTTCTAAGGGTACAGATTACACCTATCTTAGTTTCCTAATAGCTATTAAACTACTTAGTATTTACTCCCAAGCTTCTTCAACTGTCCGTTATGCGATTATGCCTTAGCACCTAATAGCTGTGCTATCAAGTTTTACATTGTTCTTTTCCCTTATCTATATATTGCCATAAGGTAACAGATTCCCCTATCTTAGTTTCCTAATGACTAATTAACGACTTAATATTTACCACACTAATTACAACTATTTTACCACTTAGTTGAAGATTCGAATCTGGAGTGTACTTCCTTCTTTTCCCTAACCTTCCCCTCTGTAATTGACCGCTAGATATCCATCGGTGGCTTTCCCACTGGTGCATGTTTCGTTTCTTCTCCTTTGTTTCCCCTTCCTTACTCTCGCTCTTCTTCTTCTTCTCCGTTAGCCTGTTCTTCTTCAGCCGATTCTTGATCGGATTCTTCCGTTAGTGCGTAGATTCTTCTAATATACTCTGCCTTATTGTTAATTGTGAAATATTCTGAATTTGGCCCTTTTTTCGTTTTAGCTACTCAAAACAGTACCAAACGCGACTTTTGCGGTCTCCAACCTGGCCATCCCGGATCTACGCTTTAGAGTAGTTAAGTTAGATTAGTTTATGTAGAATTAAAAGAGATTAAAGGAGATTATAGTTTCAGATCGTTTTCCCTTTACTTGTAGAAGTTACAGACACCGAGACCTAGATTTGCCCTAATTGGCCTACCCGGATCTACGCACTGAAATGAAATGCAGTATCTTAAACGACATTGAAATAATTAAAAATTGAAAAAAATTGAGACTAAATTTTACCAGTCGGATATTACTTTTAGAGGTTGCAATTTCCTGGACCTAGAATATCCCTGATATACTCTACTTTGCAATTGAATGTGAGATATTTTTTATTTTTGGCCTCCGGTGTTAAAAATTATCGTAAGTTGACCCCCTATCAGCTTTCCAGTCCGCCAGTAAAATAGTAACCGCGACTATTTGTTCCCCACCAGGAGTGGATCCCTTGACTGACTGTTGCAGCCGAGAAATGTTTTCCTGGCAGTTGGCCTCAATTGAAAATATTATCCTCGGGATGATCTTTTATGGCCGTGTAACAAGAATTTCAGTTTTTGGTTGCGATGGCTTGCTACGTCTTCTACCTGCGTCCTACCCTCGTCGCTTCTACCCGGAATGCGTCCTAGAAGCCTACCCGCTTGTACTGTTTTGCATTCATTTGCTACGCAAGGCCTCCGTTTTAATTTCTATTTATAAATTTTTTATATATAATTTTATTTTAGTTTATTGACTACTGATACTACCAGCCACTACAAGAGCCTACAAAAGACTACTCAAGCTTCATTTACCTTTTACTGCGTTTCCTGCGTTTTCCGCTTTCCCCTCCGTCCTGTTGTTACTTTGTCGGTCGCGTATCTTTCACCTTTGATCGATCTTCAGGTAGATCCGCTAGAGTTCCTCCCAATTTTGGTCCCAGGTTCGTACACACACGCACTTGAATTGCACACACTGGAATTTGATAGTTTGCACCCAAAATATTTCTAAAAGGCTCGCTAAGCAATTCTACTCGATAGCGCCCAGAAACACGTCCGTACTCGAGAGCGTTACCCATGCAAGTCACAAGCTTGGAATAAACATTCTAACAAAATCTAAAAGCCGAGAGTCTAGTCAAGCGCATTAGAGAATGGAAGATAACAACAAGAAGATCTATTGATATGCCTATACAGAAGGTACAAAGGTCAGCTACCAAGAATACGAGGGTTGCCTTTTATATTTCGGGATTTGAGAACAAAAACAAATATTTACCATCAAAAATGTCTTTATTATTTTTCATAATATTCTCCATGAAGATCAATACACTTTTGCATGCGGGTGAACCAATTTTCGAAGCACTTTTTCCACTCCGATTGAGGTATCTCCAAAACATAGATCCACGATTCGTCACCTGTCACGATGCCATACACATGTTTTGAAGCACCTCGATCGAATTTTTTTAGCATTTCTTGCGACCAATTGTTACGAGCTTGTTGTTGAACGATTGTCAAATTATGTAGGATCCAACGCGAATAAATCTTTTTTACGGCCAAATGTTCGTGAAATATTGAATGTATGCTGGTCCCACTAATGTCCAAGGTTACATCAATCTCACGATGAGTCACATCACGATTTTGCAGTATCACTCCACGCACCGTATCAATGTTTTTCGAATCAACAACCGATTTTGGACGCCCTTCACGAAATTCGTGGTTGTGCGAAATACGGCCACGATTGATTTCGGTAAACCAACGACAAACACTGGTCTTTGATGGTGCTTCATCGCCAAAAATCGAATTAAGTTCATCGATGTACTGTTGTTGAGTTAATCCACGTCGGAAGTTGTGAAAAATAATCGCACGAAGTTGTTCACGATTTAATTCCATTTTTTTAGCTGATATGCATTTATCAAGCTACTGTAAACAACACAAATAACGCTTATACGTCAAAACTTTCTGAGTACGTATACCATCAAAAATGTCAAACTTTACGTTAGAGCCGTCAATTGCCAGATGGCAGCACTGGGGTTGCCCAATCTCGAAATATAAAAGGCAACCCTCGTATTATGGGAGAAGATTGCATGTAGATGGACTACATTATCTAAAACAAATAGAAGTATAAAACGTAAATTTAAAAAATATTTTTTTAGAGTGGTTTGTAGATTTGAAATAATAAAACCAAGCAACGAGTAGGGTTGCAGCATTCCTGATTTAGCTTAAGTACTGGTTAGATGCTGATGGTGAATGAAATCGCTTGTTATTCAAGCAATGTGTATGTTGTCCTGAGAGACGAATTGATACATTAACTATGTTCCAGCTGATGTGGTTAAGGTACGTAATTGGAACGCAGATTATAACTCCTGCTTTCTAAGTAAACTGCCCTTCACGTTCAAACTAAGCGACGGTATGCTCGAAAATATCGACACTGGCTGATTATGGTCCGGCGTTGTTAAACAAACATTGTGCAAGTAATTATTAGTAATATTGACATAAAAAACAACTAAATCGTTCTTATACTTCAATTGACCATAATTTTGTGGTAAACTTACAGATCTATAAATGAACTTAAGTAGTTGTTGATCTGCCATATACTATATCTTCAAATATTTCTTACTTGATTTTAGTTTTACAACGTTGATGGTTACTTAATTAAGAAGCTTTCCATTAAAATTATATTTCAAGCTTACACCGGTTTAAAAATGTATGTAACTTTAAAAATACGAATATTACTTCTTTGGAACTGGCATCTGAAGTCGACAGAAAATTGTTTCCCACTGCGATTTAGACGATGATATCACAGTCTGAAATAAATATTCTGTAATATTAATTTTAAATGCCTGTACTTACATTAGAAGTAGATGGGAAATTTCAGACAGGAAAGTATGAAAACATAAAAGCTCTTAACAAATTCGAAATGAATTCACACAGCCGTTTTCCCACTGCTCCGGGCGATAAAACTGACAGATCACGCTATTTATTCACTTAGCCAAATCAAACAAACGTATTTAAATAAGTTCTTCACTGAATATTCCCGAACAGCTCCTGATGGTAATGGGTTGAGATTCCCCGCTACACCAGGATCATTTTGCCATGTAAGCCCGATCTTATCGCGTTTTATAGTTAAACACTTGCAAACTGCTATTTCCTGGTTTACATTTCACCAAAATTGCCTTAGTTGTTAAACGCTATTATCGTTTATTGTCTCCGCGAGATACTAGAAAGTCACCGGCGAAATTAATGCGCCACGAAAACTAGAAGCTTTTGGAAATTCTATGGCCCATAACGTGCTTAAAATGGGCAGTTTCACTTTGAACCCATTTACAATGAATAAAAAGAGAACATTTTCTTTTGTGCTAAACTCGGATGCTGTTCCATGCATGCATGTCGTAGAAGAGCGTCGTTTTATAAATTTGTAAGAAATTTTAATTTATCATAAGACTTTTAGAGTTTCATTTTGAAAATTTAAAAAATCATGGTAGGTATACATTATGTTTCTTTTTACATCACATTAGTAATTCCCTTAGAAGCAAGAACTATTTCTTGCGAGCGTTTTGAGATCGGGTAAGTTCTAACAAACAATTACATGTTTACGCATGTGTATGACAAACAGTCCATCATTTCTACATGACATGGCAAAATTTATATTCGAGGAAATTGAATAGCAGGCATATCGACTGGCTGTTTCCATCCACAACGTTAAAGTCGGTCGCTGATCCGGAAATGCTTTTAGCGGAATGTCATACCACCCGATTTCCATCACCGTTTTGACATTTTACGGTATACCTGTTCGAGAACGCCACGCAGCTTCGGCCATTTCTAACTTCTGTTTTTTATGGCAGGTAATATCGTGATATTGGAACTATAACCCAAAGCACTCCCGACATTTTCCTGATATTGACCAATGCCTTTGCTCATATTTTGTATTCTTTCTTCGACAAAAGACCTATCGAACGTTATCGCTTCTTTGTGACTAAAGCTCTGAAACAATTTAATCAGTGATATTTAAGGATCGGCGAACCCTAAGTTCGTCTTATCTTTACCTTTTCATAGGTAAAAAGCTTCACATAAAATTGATCCAAGACGAACGCCGAGGTTTTTCTTAAAATGTCAAATATTTCAAGTATTTCAAAAATGATTAAAACTTTAATTGATGTTTCCATATAGATATTATTTATAAAATTGTAATTTAATTCCTTCTTCCTAAGAAAATAGAATACGTCTAAAGGAGACTAAATTAAGCCCAGAACATAAATTTTACTGAAAATTTTGGTCTTGTTCATCAGATTTATGCCAGTTTTTACAAAATGGGTTTGTTGAAAAGTTTATGGTAAGCTGGATACGCCTTAATGGTTTTCCTACATATAAATTTGCTTAGCTAGAAATTGGTGCAGCTCAATAATTCTATGAACCCAAAGTACATTGGTTTCTATCGATTTCGAAGTATGAGCCGGTGTAGGAGTAATACACCACGAGGAGAAATTTAAAAAGAACGAAAAACAAATAAGTACAAATCAAAGAAAAGCTATTCTTTTGTTTCTCAACTGCAGAGGTTCACAGAGAGCAATTAGCTGGCAGTGAACATTTTCGAAACGTCATTTTTCTTTGTTATTTATAATTGACTTCAGGAAAAAAATAATTGACTCATAACGGCCCCTTCGTTCTAATGCTCTTTATTTTCCTCCACGTTAATGTTATGCTAATCACGGCATAATAATACGTGTTATAGAATCAAAGCGAACAGGAAAAATTATTAGGTATGAAAATGTGCGGATGTGGGAAAAGGAACGAAATTAATTAAGCACCAAAACCAAATTAAACATCCAAAAAGGAAAACTTATGGGTGTGTAACGAACCGCAGGTGGCGTACAGATAAATTAATCGTGACTAAATAAACGTGATTAGTGGCGGATTATGTAGCAGTAACCAACTGGTCTGCTAAAGTACACGGAATAATAAATTTAAGCAGGTTTATGTCATTAATCAAAGCAATGTCCGCGATATGTTCCTAAAATTTGGAATCCATATTTGTACTTCGCCTGTTTAAACAATAAATTAAAAAAATTGCTGCGGATCATTACTTATTTCTAGATAGTCATATATTTTACATGAATACATAAACGCAAATAACTCATTGTTGCCAATAATTAAGATAAGAAAGCACACTCAATAATTACGCGTTCATTAAATCTATTCGTGCGATGGTTTCAAAACATGTTTGATTGTTTTATTATATAATTTTTACACATTCAAACAGAGTTTCAATTACATAAACTTCTGAATTTTTTATTTAGACTAATACGTATTGGATAAATTAAATGCCCGATTGCGATATAAAAATAAACTATAAAAACCATTTGCAGCAATAGTAATTGGACGTTTTATCTACTCGTAATATGAAAGCTTTTAAGCTTTCAACATCAATGTTTACACATTTTTTAAAAATAAATAATTGAAGAATTGGCTAACAGACACATTATTAAAAAAATTGAACATTTTATTCCATAGGGTATGTTATACATTTAGGTTATAACAACACAGAACGTTGCTCTTTGGATACAGCATATTTTTCTGAGTACGCCATTGTCAAAAACGTGTTGAAGAGGAAAGTTTTCGAAATAATCAGTCCCAAAGTTTCAAACATGTATGATAAAGTTATTAGAGCAGGCCAATAATAATTTAAAGATTCAGAGAAACAATACGAGCCTCGGACAAGGATGGAACGAACAACGACGACGAACCAGAAATGAAATACGATTTGGAACATGGAATGTTACCTCGTTAACGGGGAAGGAACTAGTAGAAGATAGTAAAAGAAATGGAGAAATATAAAACACAGATACTAGGGATAGCAGCAATTAAAAAGAGAGGAAGCGGCATAAAAACCCTTAGATTCCCGGAACCCAAATAGGAAACAGAATAACAGAAGGAGTAGGTATTATCCTCAGCAACTAAATGGAAACAAAATGGGAAGCCATCGACTCAAGAATTATCACACTCAATTTAGAACTGCAAGAAATAGTAGGGGTAATATCCATCTATGCCCCAATAGAAAATGTCAATGTAAGAGATATAGAACAATTCCAAGAAGATCTACAGCGAACATTAGATGAAGTGCAACGTAGGAATCATCACATCGTAATCACTGGAAACTGGAACGCTCATATATGTAACAACAAGGAAATATGGTAAGAAACAGTGGGGGAATATGGAGTAGGGAAAATAAAAAATAACGGAAAGAGAATGATAGATTTCTGTATCACCAATGAGCTCCTAATAGGAAACACAATGTACAAACATAAGAGGATACATAAGATAACATACGAGACAGAAACCCTAGGACTCAAAAGCATATTTGAATATATAACCATTACCAGAAGTATGAGATATGCACTACAACATGTAAAAGTGATCAGAGGAGCCGAGTTAAGTACTAACCACAGGCTTCTGATTGCAGACACAAAATTTACGGGACCCAAAAAGGAAATTGGAAAGATATATACAAGTTTTAAAACAGGGGGATTATAAAATCCACACATAAGAGAATAATATGAACGGAAACTTAATAATACACTTAACACACGCGAAATCGAACAACAACAATTAGGAACGCCCTGGAACTTAAAATGCAAGATAGAGTACATTAAAAGAAACCATAATTCGAACCGCAGAAAAGGTATGTTGAAAAAAAGGAATAAACTATAGCTCGCATAAGAAAAGAACAAGATGGTGGAACGAGGAAGTGAGAAGTAAAATCAAACTGAAGAAAGAAGCGTGGAGCAGATTTAAAAGGACCAGTACGGAATCAGAAAGAGCAAACTACATATAGAAACGTAAGAAGCTAAGGAGACAGTAAAACAAGCAAAAAAGGCATCCTGGGAGGAATTTGGAAGAAAAATAGAAGAAAACTACATGCAAAACCGAGAGCAATTCTGGAATGTCATCAAAAGACTAAAAGGGAACCGAGCAAAACCAATAAAGAAATAGCATGAACCAAACAGGGGATTTAAAAACAACGGCAAATGGAGTCCTAAAAGCCTGGCGAGATCACTACCAAAACAAATTTAAAACCTAAAGAGCAAATGGAGAACAACAAGAAGCAGAAACCCCAGTAGAAGAAGAAACGGGAAACGGAAATGAGGAAGAAAAAAACAGCATAACAGAGGAAGAGATTCAGATAGCCTTAAGAAATACACGAAATGGAAAAGCCACAGGACAATATCGCCCCAGAACTACTCAAGGAAGGATAAATAATAGTCAAATGGCTGAAAGATATATTCCAACAAGCATGGAAATAGCAGATACCGACTGATTGGGAAAGAAATATAATAGTTCCCACATATAAGAAGGGAGAAACAACAAACTGTGAGAATTACAGGGCAATATGCCTATCTCTAGTAGCGCTAAAAATCTACTCGAGAACAATAGAAAAAGGTTAAGAAAATAAGCTAGAAGAGGAACAAGAGGCTTTCCACCCAAGTAAACAAACATAAGATCATATATACACAATTAGACAGATAACAGAGAAGATGCTAGACAAGAACAAGGAGATGTACCTAGCATTTTTAGATCTTAAGCCGGCATTCGATCAAGTAAGAGAGCACATATGGAGGGCATTGGAAGAACTACAAACAAACGCAAAGCTTATAAGACTGATCAAAAGTATGAGCAAAAAACTGATTGGAGTAGTAAGGATAAACGGACAAAAATCTCAAGAATTTAACATAGATAGAGGGGTTAAACAAGGTGACAGTTTGAGCCCACTGCTGTTTGTGGTTAACATGAACAGCATAATTAAAAAATGTAAAGAAGAAATCAGAAGAGAACAAGACTAAGGTACCATAACCTAAATTCCATAATGACCCAAGACCTAATATACGCAGATGATATATTAATAATGGGAGGAAATCCAATACAACTGCAAGAACATATTAACATATGGAAATTCAACCTAGAAGACAAAGGTATGAAGATAAATGTATGAAAAAGCAAAATAGTGCACATCACGAGAGAAGAAAGAGAGGCAACAGCACCCATTACATTAGAAGAAAAACAACTGGAGTATGTGGAAAGGTACGAATACTTAGGAGTGATAATAAACAAAGATGGAAGAATAGAGGAAGAAATTAAGGACAGAATAAGCAAAACAAATAGGATATACTACCAAATAAACAAAACCTTGATTAGCAAAGAAGAACTAAGCACAAAAGCAAAAATGTACTTGTATAAAACAATATAACTCCCCACACTACTCTATGGATCTGAATCCTGGGCACTGTTGGATAAACACCGATCCAAAATAACAGCAACGGAAATGAAATACCTGCGAAGAGTGCTGGGCAAGACAAGAGGGATAGAATAAGAAATAGAATCATAAGAGACGATTTAGACCAACAACCAGCAAACAGTGAAATAGAAATAAACCAATTGAAGTGGTACGGACATCTCATGAGTATGGATAACACAAGATACCCCAAGAAAGTCTATCAAATGAAAGCAGAAGGAAGAAGAACCAGAGGTAGACCCCGAGTTCAATGGAAGACAACATCAAGGAGGCGGTAAGGAACAGACACAAAAATATTGAGGAAGTCAGGAGAATGGCGAGAGACCGCAACATCTATAGGAGATGGATAGAGGACCCAACGCATTAGGGCGTAAATGGGAAATAGAGAAAGAAGAAGAAGAAGAAGAAGAAGAAGAAGAAGAAGAAGAAGAAGAAGAAGAAGAAGAAGAAGAAGAAGAAGAAGAAGAAGAAGAAGAAGAAGAAGAAGAAGAAGAAGAAGAGAAAGAATTGAAATTCTTTGCATGATTGGATTTGGAAACAGAATGCGCACCGAAAGAGAAGTAGTTGAATTGTTCAATCCTGATCGGCTACCCATTAGCCATAGCATGGTAAGCAGACTTCAGTCTGATTACCACGAATTTGGGCATGTTCGTGATCTTCCTAAATCTGGTCGACTACCACCACCAGAAGACGATCAGTTTAATGTTTTGTTGGCAGTGCACGAAAATCATCACTCAACACTTAACCAATTGGCTTCTAATTTCAATATGGCAGCGTCTACAGTCTACAAAATTATGAATAAAGCGAAGTACCATCCTTATAAAGTATGCCTTATCCATGAACTGTCTGAAGACGACTTTGATCGGCGAAATCAATTCTGCGAGCAAATGCAATGCAACAGCTATGCAATAATGATAATAATTTCGTAAAAATATCATTTTTTCTGACGAGGCTACCATTGTTTTGAACGGCCATATCCATAGCCGTTATAGGGCTGTCGAAAATCCCCGATGGATGATGGATGATCGCACTCAATATCCCCAGAAAGTGAATGTTTGGTGCGCCATAGTCGACAGAAGAATTCTGGGTCCCTATTTCTTTGACGTGAACCTAACCGGTGCAAGATATTTGGATTTTCTTCGATACGACCGTATTCCTGCACGAATATCTTTGTTTCCAGATCTAGAGGAACCTGATCTTCCGAGAAATGACTTTTTCTTTCAACAAGCTGGTGCACCTCCCCATTATGCAGTACCTGTCCGCGCTTATTTAGATGAGCTGTGCCCAAATCCTTGGGTAGGAAGAAGGGAGTCGATGGAATGGCCAGCCAGGTTGCCAGAGTTTACACCTCTAGATTACTTTTTGTGGGGATACTTAAAAATTAAAGTGTACATTAGTAGGCGGGAAAATTTCGAAGATTCAAAAACAAGAATTCGTCACCAGATATAACGTATACCTCTTGAAGTTATTGACAATGTTCAAAAAGAATTTATTCGTCGCCTTGGTCACTGTCAGGAAGTCAACCGTGCACAATCTGAACATTTAATTTAGTTGTTTTTTGAATTTAATCATTGCCTTAAATGTGTTATTATGAAATAGTAAAATTGTTTTTTAAAAATTTTTTGTTATCACCCTGTCTGTATTAATACTATTTTAAAAAATGCATGATTTTCTTTTTATTATACCAGAAATGTACAATCTGCTTTACATAGCACTAAGAAAATTAGTTTAATGAATTTACAATGAAGGAGAAGTAGTCGTGTGACTACATTCCGAATTTAATTACTATTTATGTAATTAGCTTGAGAGGTCTAGTTTAATTTGCTATGGGTCCACATCTGTAGGCCATTTTCTACTCAGTCTTCTTTGTACTACTGGGGGATCGCTTAACGTACCAGCTTCATCGTTTGGGTGTCCAGGAGGTTGTTTAAGTAACTCCTGGTTTGATTGCAGATTACGTCTTCAACGAGGGGAATGCCTGAGTCCTCATGTAGAGTTTTGTTACTGATGTACCAAGGGGCGTCGAATATCATCCTTAGTGTTTTAGATTGCAGCCTTTGGATGATTTTGGTATTTGAAGGTTTAGCACAACCCCAAAGCTGAACTCCATATGTACGAATAGGTCTAATAATACATTTGTACAAGAGAATTTTGTTGTCAGTTGTTAGTTTGGATTTCCGACCTATTAATCAACTCATTTTTAGGTTGATTTGTGTTTTCTTGTTCATTATGTGAGCTTTCCATGTTAATTTGGGATCCAATTACAGTCCAAGATATTTTATCTTATTTTTCCCGGGAAGTCGGATACCGTTAATTGTTACTTCAGCGCATTCAATTTAGCGATTTGTAAAAGTAACATGAGCTGATTTAAGTTGGTTCACTGTTACTCGCCACCTGCCGAGCCAGTCGTTGAGGAGAGTGAGATGGTGTTGGAGGTTCTCTGAGGCCACTTGTGGATTCTCGTTTACGGAAATTAGTGCGGCATCGTCCGCAAAAGTAGCTATTTTTGTACTGACTGAAGTTAGGACATATCTAATCATGTGTATAATAATGCGGTTAAGGGATCGGGGGTTGATGTAAATATTACAGTACGCGGTGCTCTTCCCAAGAAATTGTGAATTGCTCAGGTTCCGCGTTAGACAGGCTTAAACCCCCTTCTGGGTATGGATGACGGTAATTTATGTCTGACGCTGTATTGCTTATTCGGCTTCCTTTTACTTTGATTCACTATAAACACACGAATAGCTATAAAAGCGTGGTAGATATGATATTCCTAAAGTATATTATTACGCCTTCGGCTGTAACTGATAAGTAGCCCTTTGGCCTTATCGCCGGGATCACCAGAGAAACAGCTACCCTTATATAAAATGGCTGGATTTATTAATTACTTAGTTCTATAAGACTATTAGAACTTATTCTAAACCATTATACTAAACTACTTACAAAAATACAAGCAGGTATTGCTAGGTTCGTTATTCTTCGGAACACCAACTATACACTCTCCTCTCTCTACCATTTACTATTTACCATTTACTCTTCGCTATCAACTATTCCACTATTTACTGTTTGTCCTTTTATAAATTCCCTTTTGCACCCACAAGCGATGACATGGTTATTACTTAATTTCCCTTATCAAGCGTATTACTTATTCCGCATTGTCTAATTTAATATTCTAATGTATTTTGATTTTGTTGAGTAAAATGCAGCCATATAGCGGTCAAGATTTTTGCGTACCCCGGTCAACAATGTAAGCATTAGGAAGTGACAATGCCATACAAAGGGTGTGGAGTTTGGTTTCAATGCATCTTGCATATAATCAATGTATACTGACAGTTCTAACGTATGACGCTAACTACAATGACTATTAAGCAAATCCGCGTAGCGCAGACAGTAATGACAATGCTCAATACTCACTAAGAGACAGAATACCTAACGCCAGCGTTAGACAACGAACACAAGTCACTGACGCAGTGAACATGATCACTCAACTGAAATGGAATTGGATCAGATATGTAGCGAAACTAAGGGATTGTATTTGTATTTCAATAAAACGAGATCTAGGACGCGGTTTTTCAAGCAACTCTATCCACTTAGCCCACATTTGTCCCGTTGTACACCCTAACTATGAATTTTGCCTATGTGGGGTAATTCCAACTCCAGTAGCGATTTATAACGTGTCACACATCGCAATATCACGTGACCTACGGCATTACTTCTTACCAGACAGAAGGCCGACTGTCAGATTTTTACCCACCGGAAAAATCTTACCGACTTCAGCCAGGATTGAACCGACGTCCCTTGGATCTATAGAAAATGTGTGTTAACGTCTAGACCACCGAGGCCTGCACTAAGGGATACAAATGGACGAGACGTACAGTTGAGTGGTAACCCAGAGATGATGCATATAGAAGCAGGGTAGACAACGAGCAAGATAAACCGATGATATTAAAAGAATGTCAACAAATTGGATCCAAATTGCACAAGAGTAGATGAATAGATTTAAGGGAGGCCTATGTCCAGCAGCAGAGTGTAGAATTGATCATCGTTACACTTCGCTCATAAGGCATATATACAATAATGCAACATCTTGTGTCAGGCTCCACCAAGACACAGACAAATTTCCCATGAAACGAAGAGTTCGCCAAGGCGATAATATATCAGCAAAACTCTTCACTATGCTGCTAGAGTTTGTTTCAAAAAACACAGTTGGGATCGCTTAGGAGTTAACATAGATGGAGAATACCTCAACTACTTATGATTCGCGGATGATATCATACTCATCGCGGATCGTCTTGATGTTGCACAAATAATGCTAGATGCTTAAATAATTCTGCCAGACAAGTCGGACTAAATATCAGTTTTTCAAAATCCCAGTTTACGACAAACCTAGTATCCAGCTCAGGTATATCGGCAGAAGGCGTCCTATTAGAGCAGGTGTCATCGTACAGATATCTAGGTCACTAGGTTAAGATTAGTAGAGATAACCAAATCCAGGAAATAACCATTAGAATAGAACTAACATGGGCAGCTTTTGGTAAATTGGGCTACATATTTAGGTTAAATATTCCTGTGTGCCCGAAAAGGAAGGATTTTAACATGTGCATCGGTCCGGTCTCGACCTATGGAGCAGAAACATTGACATTCACAAAGAAGACCGTTTCCACAATACAGGTCGCTGAACGACGCATGGAGCGGTCTTTAAGAGATAAGGTACCGAATACCGAAATAGGACGCAGAACAGAGTGGAAGATGCCATCAACAAGATCGCCAAACTTAAGTGGAACTGGGCGGGCCACGTTGCGAGACTAACAGACCATAGATGGACCATAAATTTATTGGAATGGCAACCAAGAAACTGAATGCGGACGGCCAAAGATCGCCATAATTGGACTACAACACGAGAGGCTTACGTCCAGCAGTGGACAAATATATAGCCTGATTGATGAAGATGATGATGTTGTCCAGCAGTGGAAAATTTAGGCTGGGGAAGAAAGACATTTTCTATAATTTATATATCATGCGATGTATATGGTGGTTGCGTGCATTCACACTTTTGTCTCGGTGAAAAAAAAATTGTATGGCAACTCGCCCTACACAGTGCCCTAATTCGGCTTTGGCAATGGTAGGGCTAAGTATGAATAACTGTTACTTGTATATTACTTTCTTTGAATTCGATGTTATCCTGAAGTTCTTGAGTGTCTTTATCGTAGCTACTTAGAAGCACATGTTAAAGAAAAGTGCCGGTGTCCAGCGGCGGGGTGAAAACCTTGTTCTGTGAATGCTTCGGAAATGCTGTTTCATAATGATACTATTGAAACCTTTGCAGATAAGAGTTGCCTTAACCTTGAAGGCAAGCATCAGGAACAGTATAATATTTATGTAGGAATTGGTAGCTAGTAATTTCTTAGCTATTATGAACATAAAATAAACGCATTTCCTACTAATGCAAAAAGGTATTGTGTTTATATTATGTTTCGCACAACTTTTGACGTCTAAAAGTTTGAAACAAGTTTGTGATATATTAATTGGATCTCATCTTACGTATCTACCTATGGATTAAGAAGGAACTTTATTGCGAAGTAATGATTTTCAAGACAATTATACCATGGCGGTTATACCAATAACGTCGAAATGTTGTTTATTTGTGAGGTAACGAAATCTCGACTTGCTATGGGCCGACTGTTCCTTGAACTAAATTACATCGTCTAGTGACTATAATTTCACAATCCGCTGTAAGTTTGCAACAATAATTATTTAATCTATCAAAGATAGCATATGTGAAAGTGTGCCTTCATTCATATTTGGCTAATTTTATAAACCTATGGAATGGTTTTTAAGGAAATGTTCATACATTTCAATCATTTATACAGCATAAAGAAAAATTTGTTTTAAATACTGCAGTGAGCCATCAGATATTCAATAGATTTAAGTTTTAAATAAGGATAACCACGAATGCTGATGGAAATACGTGATTGTTTATGTATTCTCTTAAAATATCCATATTTTCCAAACTATATGTATAAAAGATATTTTATTATGTTAATTTGTTATATAACAATGACTCACTCACGACAGCCACATAATCATTCAATGCTGTAATTAGTATACTTATCCTGCAAGTTTCTCATGTAATAGGCAAAAATGGTGTTGGAATGAAGAATCCACAACTGGAGAAAAGCCCATTAGGTAATTAAAATAACAGACGAATGGGTTTTTTTGCTCAGAATTTCTTTACTGGTTTGATTGCATATTAATTTATGTTGTAACGTAATAAAATAAATCAGGTAGAATTCGAAACACAATCGAATAGGAGCTACTACAAATTTGGTTTACATTTAAATTAGGATAATTAACGAATGTTTTTGTAAACCCAAAGCTTTAAGCTTAAGGATGTCATTAAAAGCTGTGTTTAAAAAAATAACATTGTTTTTGAACAAACTTAGATGTATACTCTAATTAAGACAAAGTGAAAACTTCTACTTAAGGTACTACTTTAATTACATTTGGTAAGTCAAAAAGAAATATCTTCTTCTACCTGTTGTACCAAAACATTCATTACGATTTGTTTAACCAACTAATTAGCAAATAGAAGCCTTAGAAGGAAAAATACTTATAATCTCTCTAAAATATGGAGGTGAACAAAACCTGCAAGT
>JABXWE010008593.1:0-42623 GCA_014611495.1 Limonius californicus | reverse complement strand
TTCTGACATTAAGAATTATATTCGTCTTCGCGAAAATAACATTTTTCATTAGTAAAGTTTGATTTTCCTTCTGAGAAGTTAGAAATATACTATTGTCTGTATTATCAAAAAATAAGATTTATTGATTTATATTTATTGTTATTATGTTCAATTCAGGATTTACACCTAAAAACAATATTTCAGATTATACTATTTTTAAAATATTTCGACTACAATTGATAAAAATCAATGCTCATTTTCTTACTAAATTGTGTTTTTTTATAAGGAAAATTGGCAGTTTATTTGTGTTTACTTCAATAAAACAACATTTTTCTTAACCAATTGAGAAAAATAATATTTTCCGCATGACCAAGAAATGATTTTAGGCAGTCATTTAAATAAATCAAACTCTATCGCTTTGTATGTATTTATATATTCTAATTTCATATTTTTGTTAAACTAGGGGAGTCACAACAATCATTATATTCGCGTCCCTGACCCCTGGGTCCTACTATTGTTTACCTGAACGCTGAAGAGCAAACTGCCAAACAACCAATGTAAAAGGCAATATGTATAATATACCACAGAATAAGTTGGTACCAGAGTGTTGGTATTGTTCTGATTGGAAGAAAATGAAATAAATCTTGAGATTGTGTGCAACATATTCTTAAAGGATATTAATTTGTAATAACGTGAGATAATATCGCTAAATTAAGTCCACGCGCACCATAAACGTAGGATAATTTTACTGTACTTTTGCATTACTTTTGGCAATTTTTTAGCATCAGTTACTATGATTTTTTCAATGATTTCAATCTTGTAGATATTATCTAGAATTAAAAAAAGACACAAGTGGAAAGATCTCTTATTAAAGTAGTGACAACAGAAAACGTTGTTTTTAGCTTAAGAGAAAATATTTTGTAGTACACGTGTACGTTATAAAATAATAAATTACTGTATATCTATAGGGAGCTCGATAAACCCAGCAGATTGATGCGCCTAAGGCAAATGTACTTTATATCCATGTCCGTCTTAAGTGATATATAATTCAGGAAATGATTAAAAAATTGCCTTAAATATTATTAATTAGATATTATATTAGGAATACAAAAAAAAAAACTAAAAAGGTAATAGTTACGAGTGTAATGTTTTACTTTTGTTTTCACTAATTAAAAATGCATTGCTCCTTGTTTTATTCGAAAAATTAAAAGCTTGTTTATTTGGTTTTATTACCTTTTTCATGGCTGCTTTTAATTTAGGCAAAATGAATTTTATTGGCCTAAAACATATTCCAGCACAAACAACACTTTATGGCTATGTAAATTTAAATCAATTTGAAAATACATTTTAATTCTTCGTAAATATTGTCATTGTTTAATTTACGATTAGTCAAATGAAGTATTCAATTAAAAATAGCGTCGACGTGGATGGGGCCATAAAAATGTATAGCGCGATACTGATACTGATGAAAATTCCTAGAGATTTCAACGCTCGATTAGACAAGATACCCGACTTTGGACTCCGGCTGCTCCCATAAACAATTTACCATATTCATTAATTAATGTACGTTTAAAAATTCTTAAGTAATTGATAATTGATTATATAACACATTTAATTGTGTAAAAGTTTAATTATTAATTCTGAAAGGTATTACAAGAGGTCTCTAGAAGGTCTATACAATACCACATATTCCTGAGGTCAAAATAGGACGATTTAACCTAACTTATCTATACACAAAAGTGTACGGTTACGGAGTTACAGCCGTCTAAGTGAAACTTGTCCGATAACTTTTCTGGATATAATTGTGGTAATAGATGGGCCAATGTTTTGTGCATATACGTTACTCATCAAGCTTACAGCTTAGAGCCTAGTTTCGTTTTAATAAGTGCGCCAGGGGCGTCTCAAGTGGGAGGATCAGGTACTGTTTTCTAGGGACCTCGACAGGGCAGTGCGAATAAGCGCTGTCAGTCAAGGTCACAATGAAATGCGGCTCAATCGGCCGCGGGGTCAAACCCCGGCTGAGCAGACGACCGTATTTCACTTAGTTAAGTTTAGGGTGTATGTTGCATGAATGCCTAGTATGTAAGCGACGCCCGCACCCCCTGAAGTAATGCAAAAGCGGTTTCGGGGGGGGGGGGTAGTGTGGATGGGAAAAAGGTAATATTTCTACATTATTTTATTAATCTTATTTTTGACAAAATATGCAAAATACCCTAAGAGGTACTCAATTTTTATGTAAAATCGATATGCCATGAATATTTTGAAACTTCATACTAACTTAAACTTGCCGCATACATTCAGGACAAAAAGGCAATAAAAGAAAGCTCATATGAACATTTGTCCGCAAAGCTTAGTTTACAAGGTACAACCCATTTAACGTTAATAAATAAGATTATGTTTAGATAAAATATTTGTTGTACCTTGTAAACTAAGCGTTTGTGGATAAATGTTTATATAACCTTCTGTACAGACGTTTTAGAGACAACTTGTATATATTTCGTAGGTTTTGTCATGTAACTATTGAAATCTCCAAAAATCTTTCAGAATTAAATTTGTTTCCTGTGAAAAGAATTTAATTCTAATCGTTTTTGGATATTTCTATTATAGGTTACATGACAAATGAACATGTTTTCTGTTCCAAATTTAACCTAAGATATTAAAATGGGTTAAATAATAGAGTTGCAGGTTAACGCTTAGTTTTGTTTTAATAAGTGCATCAGAGGCGTCTCAATTGAGAGGATCGGGTACCTACTGTTTTCTACAATATCTTTTACATTATTTTGTTTTTCTTATTTTTGACAAAATAATCTTATTGTGAATGCAAAAACACCCAAGAAATGTACTCTTGTTAAAAGTCGGTAAACCCAACCGTTTTAGAGATAATTAAAGTTTCATAAAAAATCGATTTGCCATGAAAATTTGGATATTTTGTATTGTGTGGATTAAACTTGCAGCATAGATTCAGGGCAACAAGACAAGGAAAAAAGGTCGTATAAACCTAGTTTACAACTCAACAAATGTTTTATCTAAACATAACCTCATTTATTAAAACTAAACGGGTTATACCTTGTAAACTGGGTGTTTGCGGTCAGATGTTTATATGGGCTTTTTTATTGTCTTGTTGTCCTGAATCTGTGTTGCAGACTTAATCCACATAGTACCTACAAAGATTATAAATTTCATAACAACTTTCTTAAAAATTTAATTCTAGGGAAAATGCAATGTTTTAGAGACACCTTGTATATATTTCACAGGTTTTGTCATGTAACCTATTATTGAAATCTCCAAAAACCTCTCAGAATTAAATTTGTTTCCTGTGACAATAATTTAATTCTAAACGTTTTAGGATATTTCAACTATAGGTTACATGACAAATCAAAGAAGATTAGAGCCTAGTTTTGTTTTAATAGTGCATCAGAGGCGTCTCAAGTGGGATGATCAGGTACTGTTTTCTACAATATCTTTTACATTCTGTTTTTCTTATTTCTGACAAAATAATTTTGTTTAGAATGCAAAAATGTACTCTTGTTAAAAGCCGATAAACCCAAGCGTTTTCGAGATAATTTTAGACCTTTTAGAGATACCTTGTACGTATTTCGTAAGTTTCATCATGTAACATATAATTAAAATCTTTTAAAACCTTTCAGAATTAAATTTGTTTCCTGTGACAATAATTTAATTCTAAACGTTTTTGGATATTTCAATTATAGGTTACATGACAAATCAAAGAATGTTTTCTGTTCCAGATTGAACCTAAGATATTAATGATTAAATAATAGGGTTGCAGATTAGAGCCTAGTTTTGTTTTAATGAGTGCATCAGAGGCGTCTCAAGTGGAATGATCAGGTACTGTTTTCTACAATATCTTTTACATTATGTTGTTTTTCTTATTTTTGACAAAATAATTTTGTTTAGAATGCAAAAATGCCCAAAAAATGTACTCTTGTTAAAAGCCGATAAACCCAACCGTTTTCGAGATAATTTTAGACCTTTTAAACACCCCTTGTATGCATTTCGTAGGTTTCGTCATGTAACATATAATTAAAATCTCCAAAAACCTTTTAAAATTAAATTTGTTTCCTGTGACAATAATTTAATTCTAAACGTTTTTGGATATTTCAATTATAGGTTACATGACAAATCAAAGAAAGTTTTCTGTTCCAAATTTAACCTAAGATATTAAAATGATTAAATAATAGGGTTGCAGATTAGAGCCTAGTTTTGTTTTAATAAGTGCATCAGAGGCGTCATACTGTTTTCTACAATATCTTTTACATTGTGTTTTTCTTATTTTTGACAAAATAATCTTGTTTGGAATGCAAAAATGCGCAAAAACTAAGGTATTAAAATGATTAAATAATAGGGTTGCAAGTTAGAGCCTAGTTTTGTTTTAATAAGTGCATCAGAGGCGTCTCAAGTGGGATGATCAGGTACTGTTTTCTATAATATCTTTTACATTATATTGTTTTTCTTATTTTTGACAAAATAATTTTGTTTAGAATGCAAAAATGCCCAAAAAATGTACTCTTGTTAAAAGCCGATAAACCCAACCGCTTTCGAGATAATTTTAGACCTTTTAGACACCCCTTGTATGCATTTCGTAGGTTTCATCATGTAACATATAATTAAAATCTCCAAAAACCTTTCAGAATTAAATTTGTTTCCTGTGACAATAATTTAATTCTAAACGTTTTTGGATATTTCAATTATAGGTTACATGACAAATCAAAGAATGTTTTCTGTTCCAAACTGAACCTAAGATATTAATGATTAAATAATAGGGTTGCAGATTAGAGCCTAGTTTTGTTTTAATAAGTGCATCAGAGGCGTCTCAAGTGGGATGAGCAGGTACTGTTTTCTACAATATCTTTTACATTATGTTTTTCTTATTTTTGACAAAATAATTTTGTTTGGAATGCAAAAATGCGCAAAAAATGTAATCTTGTTAAAAGCTGATAAACCCAACCGTTTTCGAGATAATTTTAGACCTTTTAGAGACCCTTTGTATGCATTTCGTAGGTTTCATCATGTAACATATAATTAAAATCTCCAAAAACCTTTTAAAATTAAATTTGTTTCCAGTGACAATAATTTAATTCTAAACGTTTTTGGATATTTCAATTATAGGTTACATGACAAATCAAAGAATGTTTTCTGTTCCAAATTTAACCTAAGATATTAAAATGATTAAATAATAGGGTTGCAGATTAGAGCCTAGTTTTGTTTTAATAAGTGCATCAGAGGCGTCTCAAGTGGGATGATCAGGTACTGTTTTCTACAACATCTCTTACATTATATTTGTCTTATTTTTGACAAAATAATCTTGTTTGGAATGCAAAAATGCGCAAAAAATATACTCTTGTTAAAAGCCGATAAACCCAACCGTTTTCAAGATAATTTTAGACCTTTTAGAGACACCTTGTACGTATTTCGTAAGTTTCATCATGTAACATATAATTAAAATCTCCAAAAACCTTTCAGAATTAAATTTGTTTCCTGTGACAATAATTTAATTCTAAACGTTTTTGGATATTTCAATTATAGGTTACATGACAAATCAAAGAATGTTTTCTGTTCTAAATTTAACCTAAGATATTAAAATGATTAAATAATAGGGTTGCAGGTTAGAGCCTAATAGTTTTGTTTTAATAAGTGCATCAGAGGCGTCTCAAGTGGGATGATCAGGTACTGTTTTCTACAATATCTTTTACATTATGTTTTTCTTATTTTTGACAAAATAATTTTGTTTAGAATGCAAAAATGCCCAAAAAATGTACTCTTGTTAAAAGCCGATAAACCCAACCGTTTTCGAGATAATTTTAGACCTTTTAGAGACACCTTGTACGTACCTATTTCGTACGTTTGTCTTCTGTGAAAATAATTTAATACGGATAGGTTTTTGGAGATTTCAATTCTAGGTTACGTGACAAACCAAATGTTTTTTTGTTCTAAATGTAACCTAAAACATTAAAATTGGTTAAATAATAATCAGTAGCTCAATAAAATTTCTGCATACTTTTGAAGAAATTTACCTGTTAGATTTAATATTCTGGAGGCATGATGAAGATACGAAATACGTCTTGGCCTTCAAGGTCGTAGTTTTTGGACCGAATTCACCCACTAACGACACTAATAGGAGATTCTCAAGAGCTCAAAATTGGGACACATTTATACGAGCATAAATGGGAAAGCCTTTCAATTGCAGGGTCCCTTCTTAAAGAAACTAAAACTGCTGAAGGAAGTAACCGACCAACTGCCGTAACGGGCAACGAATTTTGTCGTGTTCCACCGTTGAGCACCTGTCGGGCCGTTTTTTATTGATTTTTACGTTTCAGTAAATAAGTAGTAAATAGTTGGGGAAAAAGTAGTTTAGAGGAGAACTCTTGCGCCGACATACACAACGTTGCGATTGAAATAAAAGGCTGACATTAAGTTCTGATTATCAATTAAAATATCAATCCGATCATTATCTATCATTAGCAACATTTACTCCTGCAATTTATTGAATACTGTTGAAATCAGAGCAAAATAATTACGTTGCGGTCAATGTCATATTTGATATGATTGGTTGATCAAGAACGAGTTTTTTTATGGGAGGTCCCATTATTTATTTTTTATTTTTCTTTCTGACTTTACTATTACGCTGAAATGAGTATTTCAATATCGTGTAGTAGAAAAGTGATCAGGGACAAGACGACCATTCCAGGAGATGACACGATACGATATTTTAAGCTAAGCAGATTTAAATAACACATGGGTTCACGTTTTATAATGGCAAAATGTTTACAAGATGACATCACGGACCCACAAAAAATTTACAATAATTCACTGTCTGTTCTTATGCTCTCCAAGAAATTACTTTGATGGGAAAAAATTTGATGAACACTGTTTAAGGCGCAATCTAAAAGACTGCAAAAAACTCGTTATAACTGATTGAATTAATCCGAAGATCGTGTTAAGCAAAATATGTGACATTTCTAAGTTCATTAAGAAATGTGCGTGGTCAGTATAAATTACGATAATAACATAGTTGTGCAAATTGTGTTAGCAATCTGCAAAAAATATTAATTAGATTTGCGTTAGTTATTAATGTAAAATAACAAACATTTCGTAATAGGTATGCATAGAAGTAAGGAGCCTGGAGCAAAATTCCATCGCGAGCTTTTACTCCAACTATTTTTCAAAAAACTAAAAATTCGAAGGGCCCTGTGAATAAACAAATAGTCGAAAAAAGCGATCAGGGTCCCAAGAAAGGTAGAGTGTTTACCTGCACAAGCAGGTAAAGCCACATACGTGGCTCGAATGGGCAATAATAAAATACAGCCGAACACATACCATGGCATCCCTGTCGCTCCAATTTGTCACCATTTACACCCCTACCACTAAACCACTGACTTCGTATATTTTTTACACTGTTAGCTTTTAGCACATTTGGAAAAGGTGCGCGCACACGCACACTTTCAGCACTGTGTAAATGAACTTACATTTTTGTAACGGCGAAAAACCGATTATAGCGCGCCAAATGGGTATTTGATGAACCACTCTTCCGCTCCAGGTGGGCGTGGCTTAAAGTGGTCTACCAATGCGGTGGTACAATGGTACCGCCAAATGCTTCAAATTCTTTGACGCCACGTTTTGGAAACATATCGTACGACAAAAAAAATTCAAATCATAACATCCTCGTTACATCGTTACTCAGACTTAACGGCTCCAAACAACTAAACCTTCAAATTTCGGATATTCCATTCCGAAAAGAAACCATTGAAACACTAAAGTTATCACGTACAAACTTTGTTCATTCAATATTAAAAATAATAGTGACAGTTTAACCGGAAGAAAAATATTACTTTTAACTACAAGATAGTCACCTCCAACATGTGTTATTTTTAAATGGTTCAGCAATTATTTTCATAAAAATGTGTTTGAATTATATTATATTTGCTATCATTCCCAATAAAATGGCAAAAATCAAAAATGAATATCTTCTAGAATATTACTTGTGAAAGAAAATTAAAAATATTTATCATTTTTCCATAAAAGCCTTAGAATATAATAATAATATTCTAAGGTAAAAGCGTACCCCATAGTACGCTTGCTTTATTTATTAATTTACATAGAGCGTAATATATAATTGTTGTTATTATAACCGTGTTTATTTAAAAAACATAATGTCCTTTGTAGGCAACACATTATACACATTCACGAAGCAAAATAAAAAAACTTAATAGCGACGTGGGATGGAGAATAGTAAATAGTTTTGCAAAAGGTCAAATAGTTGTATCGAGCAAGCTTTTTATTAGCTGGTAGCAAAGGAATTCCTCATTTTTTTTTAAATTAATTGTTCTTCTGAAAGATAAAATTCTACATTATGCTAATTTAACAAATCTGAGATTATTTCATTAAGCTATCAGAAAAAGACAATTGTTTCCTAATTAATTATTTCTGAATTATGAAAATTTGAAACTTTTCTTACCTACATAAAAATATTTTAAAATTTCTCTGTAGGCTGGCTCACAGATTTAACAATACACAGTGACCATGAAAATTTTCAAATTCCACTCTAGAAATTCTTGTTTTAGAATACTCAAGTATAAATAAAATATATTATTAGAATTGTTTTAAAACAGTTTGGTACATCTAAAGTTAGAAAGGTTTTTTAATATTTACAAAATCTAAGTGGGAATATGTTACCTAAAATCGAATATCTTATATAATATGGTAAATATACATATGATTGACAAAGTTTTACTACTCTTTTGATTTCCCTCGAATTTGATTACATCTTTAGCAACAGAGTCACAAAAATACTTACCTTTATTTGGGGTTCCACAAGGGAGCAATTGAGGGCCGTTAGCGTTTTTAATTTTTAATAATGATTTACCCATTTGTATAAAGACTTAACCGAAATTTAAAAATATTTATATAATTTAAAAATCCTAAAAACGCTTCATAGAAACATTAATTAAATTATTTAATACAAACCAATACACATATCTACATACAATACATTAAACAAATACACGGTATAAAACCAATAACCTTCAATTAACAAATGAATTGATAATTGAAACATATCCCAAACCACCATATTTAGACAAAAATTCTATAGTAACGTCCCCATTAAAATGTTATTGAGAAGCACTTCCGGTCATAAATTAAACAAGTAGTAGGAGGTAGGCTGAATATCCGAGTAAAATTTAGAACGGAAGCGCCTGCAATTATCTCGATGTCGCTACCATAGATCATTACAGCTTCTTTTTGTGCAGTTATTGTAAATAAACATTTTTTTCCTTGGGGTTGGTCTCTTGTTCCATGTACCGCGACCTATAAGTCCTTTTGTGCCCCAGTATTTGTTATCGGCTTCACATTGGGAGTCCTGGTTCGCTAAAAATCCCAGGACTGTTTTAATGGAAGTCTCTTGGACCTTATTGGGTTCTAGTTCTACTTCCCCGAAGTGTCTTTGTGTGCAGGTCGTAAAGGCTTCACAGCAACATAATCATTGAATGGGTGTCTCTTCTACGTCTTCATAGACTCTACATGTTGAGTTGTCTGCTTGCTTTATCAAGGATGACTGTGTCCAGTAAGGACGCCTATCAGCTGTCTTATTTACCCCCTTCCTGAATTTAGTTCTTTTGTCGCTTCCCTGGATGGGCCTCTTATCAGTCTTTGAGTGACAATCCAGCGTGGTCATCCCAATAATCATGATGAGCTTTTCTTAGCCATTGTCTGGTTTGCTCCCTAGCGGTAGCGTACGCTATTCCGCGGGTTGGTTCTGGGCATTGAACATTACTTCTACTTGTGTTTATTATTAAACAATTAAAGTGGTACGAACACATCAAGCGCGTGGATAACATAAGATACCCCAAGAAAGTCTATCAAATGAAATCAGAAGGAAGAAGCACCAGAGGTAGACCCCAAGTCCAATTGGAAGACAACATCAACGAGACGGCTAGGAATAGAAACAAGAACATTGATGAAGTCAGGAGAATGGCGAGAGACCGAAACATCTATAGAAGATGGATAGAAGACCTAACACCTTACGCCATAAATTCCCATAGAGAAAGATGAAGATTTAATAAATAGGTAAATTAAATACTGTTAGTTTAAAATACAGTCCGCTGCGAATTTTTGCTATTTTTACTTTCCTAATCGGCAGTAAAGTTTATATATATATATATATATATATATATATATATATAGGGAATGTTTCTTTTTAGTATACATTGCCTATGTATACTTTTAAAAAGAACGCGCCAATTGCGCCTATTCTGTAGGCAACCAACTATACAGAAAACTAAAAAACAGAAACAAACGTCACTATAGTTGTGAATTATTTTAGTATGAAAGTTATGCTCGATGCGGTGTTTATATTAAATAGGTACATCAAAATGAGTGGAACAACAACGATGATTATGAATGTAAAACACTAAATATCTATAAAAGGAAACGGAAACGTAAATAAAAACAACAGTTACGACAAGTATTCGAAATGGTCACCTTGTACGTCTAAACAATAACCTAAACGGTGTTGAAAAGCACGCACAGCATTCGCAAGAAAGTCAGGATTCAAGCTATTGCATTCAGAACGTATGCGATCTTTTAATTCATCAATACTTTGTATTGGAATATTTGTATAAATTTTGGATTTCAGGTATCCCTAACCATAGAAGTCATTGGGCGACAAATCTGCAGAACGCGGGGGTACGGTACGGTGTCATTTAGAAAGTTTCTTAAAGCATTCGTGGAATGCGGGGGGCTCCATCCATCTAAAACCACGGGTCATCGATATTTAAGTTTTCTGCAGGCGGAATAATTTCGTTCCCTAATAGTTCTAAAAGTTTGGCTGTATTGAGATTACCATCAATAAAATATGGACCGATAAGCTTATTTTCAACTATTCTTAGCAATACGCTAACTTTCCCAGTGTATTGACTGAGTTAAGTTTTGTAAATGGTGGTTAGTGCGGGACCAATATCTAAGGAATAAGATTAGCAGGATAATGGACAATGGATAGAGGAAGAATTATAATACACACCGAAAATTTTCCATTTACTGTGAAAGTTGCTTCATCACTAACAACTATCTTATTTAAAATGTATTCATGTTCATTTAGCAAATTAAAGAAAGTTTCACAAAAGAGTGTTCTTTTTTCTTTGTTTTCATCGAATAGTTGGTGATCATAAAATTTGTGACTACGGTTTATATTTAAATTCTTTTAGTGTTATAAATACCGAGGTTTTAGAAACATTAAATGTGAACCTATTTCTCGTAGTGATACTATGGGGGTTTCTTCAATGTAGCATAAAATATTTAATTTCATTTCTTCGGTTAAAACGTGATTACTTTTAGTTCTTGGGAATTTATTACGCATCCCTCTGAATTAAATTTTTTAACAATTGTTTGTATGGTTCGAATGCAAGGAATAGATCTTTCTGGATATTTTACTGAAAATAAATCTCTCAAAGATCTTAAGCTGTTATCATTCTGATGCCACATTAGAATTTCCACTTTTTCGTCTTTACTGTACATGCTTGTATAAAAGACGCAATAAGATACTAAATAAATTCTAATTTTATTTTTAGCATTGAATTAATTTGATTGTTTTGGCCACAGCATGCTTTAGTTTTCTGTATAGTTGGTTGCCTAAATAATAGGAGTAATAGATGCGTCCTTTATAAAAGTATACATAGACAATGTATACTAAAAAGAAAAATTCCCTGTATATACTATATAGTATGTACAGAACATCTAAAAGACTCCAATCCAAGCAACTTCAGTATACGTTAATGCCGAAATTGGATTGTAAAACAATAGTAACATTCCGCATCTACGTCTTCGAGGAACCCAGATTGTGGTTCGATTAATAGTTCCTTATTGGCGTCGTTCAGGGAGTACCCTTTTCAATCAGTAGCATCAAGTAAGGGTTACATTTATAATTGTTTATAAAGTTATTTGTCGAAAATAGTACTTCGTATCTTCTACATTTCACTGTTTCTTTTTTTGTAAATTATACTTAAATTTACGTCGTTTTGTTTGTATCATATTCAAAAATGTCTGTTTCGAATCCCATTTTTCTCCTAATACTGGCATTTCTGACTGTTTTCTCTGATTAGTCCCTCGTTTCTATGATAATTTTTGTGCAACTGTTGTTTTCCATAGCTCCATCTCATAGATGTTAATACTTTGTGCTATCTTTTTGTATATTCTTATCGTTTCAAATATGTCGGCTACATATCCAAATAGATACACATTTTAAAATGTTAAATATTTCTTAAAAGTACGTGGTATGTTCTCAAAATAATATTAATAGTTTGTAATGCTCACTATTGATGGATTTTAAAAATAAGGTCAAGTATGCAGCACTTGTTTCTATTTACGTTTGCTAAGTAACGTTAATAAAACTGCGTTTTATATTTATCAACCTGATGACAATCATAAACGTAAATACCATGAACATAACAAATTAGTTCCGCGGACCTTTATGTAATAAAATATTTAGATACGCCATCCGTGTTAAATATTTTAATTTGCCATATTATTATCACTATTGTACCGTCCTTGACTGAAATTAATCTACTTTAGATTGAGAACAGTTTTTCTTAATGATGCAGAGTTTAAAATATGGGAATGTAATATATTGGGAAGTAATTTAAGAGGAGACGGCCGTGGGCTAGAGGTTAACGCGTTAGGCTTCTACGCTGAAGGTCCTGCGTTCAATTCTCAGTACCGGAACATCGGATTTTTAACGGCCGTTCTCCCTCGCGAGGCAATGGCAAACCAGCGAGATATTCTGCCTAGTAAATCTTCTCTGGAGTAAAAGTGTTTAAACTTCCCGTGGATCGGAGCCCATGTTAAGCTGTAGGTCCTCTATGTCTGTGGCACTCTAAACGCGCAATACAGGCATAGGAGAGTAGATCGCTACGTCTCGTAAGAGATAAAGCACTCTAAGAAGAATTTAAGATATCCCAACAAATTGATGGTTTTTGCAGCAATTTTTGATCTAGAAGTGCTGTAGTAATGTTTATATTGCTGTAAACCGACATTGGTTTGTTTTAGGTTGGAAATTATTCTTTTATAGCAGTGTAACTTGATTAAATGGCCTTTTTAGAAGTGCATAGTGTTGTGAAAATGCCAAAATATCCCAACAAAGAAAACAAATCACTAGGTACCTTTTATTTTCTAATTATAATACTATTGTTAATTCAAGTTCACTAATTACGTAAACAAATAAAAGTTTATGGCATATAGAACAATGAACTATTTAGAAATGTTATTATAAGAATATTTCTACTTATTTTTCATGCTTCATTGTATAGGTGTATTCATGAAATGAACGATATACATATATGTTATATAATACATACTCAGACGCATGCACGCACGCGCGCGCCGCACACGTACACGTGTTATCAACTAAAGCTGCGCTGCTCATGTTTTAAAGATATGTTTTCAGATATTAAAATTTGTCATTAGGTACCTATTTGATGTACATCAGCAACGTAACCTCAATTATTTTAATTTTAAATTATAAAACTTGTCTAGTAATCTGTAGTTTTTAGAACCTACACGTATTACACGTATGCTACACCATGCTGCTATTTAAAATATAATTGATTGTTTATTCTGAAAATGTTTCTCTCTTAGCCTCTTTTAATGAATCTCCGAAATTATTTAAAGTACTAAATTAATGTTGAAACACCTGCAGATTCATTTTCAAATTAATACATTTACCTATACTTTTTTTGCTAATGCTGAACGCTTAGTCAAAATGCAGTAGGGATTATAAAAAATAAAAGTATGCCTGATGTGAATAAAAAGCTACCAGAGACCTGTACTATAGCAATATATTACATTTAATTTTCTGATTGAAGGAAGATGAAAGTTTAAGTATACAAAACTTTGAGAAAACCCCTTACCACCACAATACTACTAAATATATAATAAATATAACTAAATTGCCACCAATAGGAACTGACAAATTTGGACTATCTAAAGTAATTTTGGCCGAGGAAAATCTTTGACCATAAGTTCTTCTCCAACTCAACAATGAAAATTTAATGTCTAATGCTGACTTGATTGTAGCAAGAGATCGAAGCGATCTAGAAAACACAATTAGAATAATAGTGGAAAAAGCACGAGAAAGAGGACTAGAAATAAACGAGAAAAAGACAAAACATATGCACTGCAACAGATCAAAAAAAATCATTAAAGAATTTGGCAGTAATGAATCAATCATTATTTCGGGGTACTATTACATCAGAGGAACGAATGAACGGGTATCAAGCAAAGAATACAGCTGGGGTTTACAGCATTTTTCACAAACAAACAATTACTAAACGACAAAAAGCTAAGTAAAAATCCAAAACAAGAATATACATGACAAATATTAGACCTATTGTAACGTACGCCGCTGAAGCAGCAAACTTGACACGGAAAGAAGAAAATCAGTGTAAATGTTATTGAAAGGAAAATAATCAGAGCAATAATGGGATCTAAAAGAGTAAACGAAGAGGAGACAAGACCATTGTTAAACTACGAACTTGATGAACTTCTGAAGCAGGAAAACATAGTCAGAATAATTAAAGCAAAAAGAATTAGTTGGTATGGACACATTAGGAGAAGAGAAAAAAACAACCCAGGCAGAAGTTTAACAGAATGGGTGCCAGGGGAGTCAAGATCGAGAGGGAGACCAAAAATGAGATAGGAGCAGGTAGAAAAGGACTTGAGAACAATGGAGATAAGAAACTGCAGAAAGCTAAGCGTTGAAATAAAGCAATGGAGAAGGGTAGTGGAAATGGCAAAAGCACACCAAAAGTTGTAAGAGAAAAAAGAATAAGGAAATGTGGAATAATCCACCACGTTAATAGGATTACTGAGTTTGAAATATTCAAACAGCTACAATTTCTATGGAAATGTATAGCTTGTATTATTATTATTATTATAATACTGACATGATCAAGAATTTATCATCATAGGTTTTCCTCACCCAAACTTACTTTAAATAGTGTAACATCATCATTTCCTCCTAAAGACAGCAACTTAGTTGTCGAAGTACGTATTTCGGCGTTTTAAATATTGTGGTGGTATGGGGTTTTCTCAAAGTTTTTACTACATTCAAGAATGGTATATTATCACACACAGTAGAAACTAATTATAACTATTAAATTTCTGTGTTGGGTTTGATTTCATCTTTAGATTTTTAATTATACTTTGTTTTTTATTCTTCTGTAGATATTTTTTACTAGTCTATGCTTCTTTTACCCCGTGATTGGTAGGTGATAAAAATATTTTGTGAAAATAGTTCTAAAAAAGTTTGATAGCCACAGGTATTTTTGAAAAAAAAACATAAAGAAGACTGTTTTTTATTAATGTCACATTGACGTCTTCGTTTTGAAAAATACCGTAAAATGGATTTTAGCAATGTTGAGAGAACTAATATGGTATTAATTTATGGGAATGCTGTACTTGCTCGAGATTTGTACCGTGAACGTTTCCCTCAACGGCGATTCCCAACACGCGAACCTTTGTGAACTCAGAGATTTTGGATCTTTTGCAATGGACAAAACCGATTTTGACCGGCAACGTTAGAATCAAATCCTCAATGCCAAAGAGGAGATTTTGCAGGAAGTGGAAACCAACCTTAATAGGTACATGACGTTTTGCTAATCAGGTAGGAGTATTTCAGTTTGTAGTCTGGCAAACTCTAAAAGAACAAGAATTAGGTACATCCATTTCACAGTCTTTCCCTCCCAATGGGAAGTGGCAGAAATAATCCTTATTCAGAAACCCGGTAAAGATTCCACAGAAGCAGCTTCTTACCAACCGATTAGTCTCCTGCCTCTACTATCGAAGGTATTTGAGAAATTCTAGGAAAGAAGACGACTAGTCCCGGACCATCAATTTGGATTTCGCCAGAAACATTCTACCATCGAACAAGCGCACAGAGTCGCCAAGAAGATTTAACCCAACCTGGAGAGCAAGAGGTATTGCTCTGCTGCCTTCCTTGACATCTCTCAGGCATTTGACAAGGTCTGGCATGAAGGTCTTATTTATAAGATCAAGAACAACTTACCCCACCCCCTCTGCAAAGTATTGCAGTCCTACCTGAAAGATAGACGCCTCCTAGTGAAACATGGCGATTCTCGCACTTCCTTAGTTCCTATAAAATCCACAGGGCAGTGTCCTCAGCCCCATTTTGTATTTCCTATTCACAGCCGACCTTCCAATAACTAGAAATATACAAATCGCTACTTTTGCCGATGATACGGCCTTAATGGCCTCAAACCAAGATCCAGTCCTTGCTTCTGAATTCCTACAACAACATCTTGCAAAAATTTGAGAAACGGTTGAAATTATGGCTTATCAAAGCCAACGGTACTAAATCGACCCATATAACCTTTTCTCTAAAAAAAGGAATATGCCCTGAGGTGAAGTTAAACGACAGCTCTCTCCCACAAAAAGAGGATGTGAAATACCTCGGCCTTCACCTAGACAGGTGCATAACGTGGTCCAAACATATGGCAAAGACGACTTCAAGTAGGTCTGATCTATCGAAAGATGTATTGGTTATTAAGCAGAAAATCTCACCTAAGTTTGGAAAATAAACTCCTCCTGGACATATGGCATACAACTATGGGGTTCAGCTAGCGACTCCAACATCCTGAAGATATAGCGTTTCCAGTCGAAGATGTTGCGAGCTATTTGTAATGCACCCTGGTTTGTACCGAACCATGTAATACATCGAGACCTAGAAATACCCACCATCAAAGAAGAAATCGCCATCTAGAGTACACGATACCACAATCGCCTCAGCGACCACCCTAACGCTCTTGCCACGGACCTCTTCATTATGCCGCGGGTTGAAAGACTGTAACGGTTTGACCCGCTAGACCTACCCCAATGCGTGTAGTGCAGTGCAAATTAAATCCATGTAGTCATACCAATAACAATAAACTGTAAATAATGTTAATTAAGTTAAAGAGACTGACCATTGGGTCAATCTCACCTATGTTAATATCTTATACATAATATTTACCTATTGTCTTTTAGGACAGAACGTAAATAATTCAGTCAATAAAAAAAAAAAATTTCAGTCAAAAAGCCCAGGCTTTGAAATCACATCTAGATCTACCTCGTCGTGTTCATTTTTGCGAATGACTTCAACATAATCAAGTTGAAAATCCAAATTTTGTGGCGAATATCTTTGCTACTGATGAGGTTGGTTGAAGAACTCCAGCAACAAGTTAATAATGCCGCATTGTAGATTCGTCAAAGTGCAGGAGTTTTAGAACGCGTTCGGAAGTCTTAGAAGCTTGTATTGCCAGCGCTGGTCAGCATGTTGAGCATCTCCTTTAGCGACTTGGCTTTATTTGTAATTTATTTTATGATTTAGTTCTTCACAATCACAAATAAAATGTTTCGTTCGTTGTTCATCTTTTTCATTCAAATGAGCTTATTTATTAATTCATAAAGGGCAGAGCGTTTCTTATTACAGGTACCACCTAAAAATTGTTATATATTTTGATGTACTGTATTTCAATCATTCAGACAGTTCGGTTTGCATATTTCTATAATCCATATGCATTTGTGTATCACACTTAGAATTTTAACTACATTTTCAAATATTACCTTCATCAAACCATTTTGTTAGCGTGTAAATGTAATTTTAAAGAAATTGCGGGTCACCATGTGTACATCTGATACACACATAAATAAAATATACTACTACAAAAACAGCCGTTTCTGTATTTTTGCCATAAAATAGGGTTTCATTGTAAGATATAGAGACACAAGTATGAGTGAAAACACTACAGGTTAGGCCGTGTTCTCACCAAAAGCAACTGCCAATGGCAACGCAACTGCAATGCGACCGCAACTTCAGTCGAGTTGCTCTTGTGTACTTACTGAAATCAACTGTATTGAAGTCTCTTGTTTCGATAGTCCTAAACAAAATGTCGTCCTCGTCATATGAAAATATATTTATTATATAATTTCTCCCCAGGCTTTTTTTTTAATGTGTGGCTTTGTCAAATCATATAAACAGGTGTGTGCTTTAACAAGGGCCATAAAATTCAAGTTTTTGCTGTCTCGTCCGCCATGACCCAGCAGTTCTTGGCAACTGGCGACGGCGATGCGGTATGCAGTGCTGCCGGCAACCAATTAGCAACTGGTTGCGTTGCAGTTGAGTTTCCTTTTAGTAGGTGGAAACACGTGTATTTTAACATTGGCGTCGAGTCGCGTTGCTGTTGCGTTGCGGTCGCCGGTTGCTTTTGGTAAGAATACGGCCTTAGGAACATTATTAGCATATTTTGGGAAGAAATCTTATGGCCATTTAAAATCTTCCTCCTCAATTATTTTATTAAATAATACTAGGCTAAAATTACAAATTTCCACTATATCAACTGCAATAATTGTTGAATTGATTTATACCAAGGATAAACGATACCAGAAACGAGAGCACCTAAACAGGTTTTACAGTGGAAGCCGGGAGCGAGAAGAAAACAAGGAAGACCTAGGAAGAGCTGGCAGAGTGGCATTAATGAAAAAATGAGAGAAAGAGGATGACAGAGAAGAATGAAGATTGGGTATTGGAAGATGTAGAACGTTGTAAACCGATAATTATATATGTTGGTTTTGAGATTTCCGCGGGTGTTGTATGCGTGACTTCCTGGATTCTTCCGCGTAGCAACTTCTTGGTCCTGGGACGGACCGGGGTGGTTGTCTTGGCGACGTTTTGGCAAAGTCACATTTGCCATCTTCAGGTCTTATCGGATAACTTTCTGCTGGTGCTTCTTGTAATACAGTTATTTTTGATATTATTCTTACTAATTAGAACCTTAATTGAATTCAGTACCAAAATGTGTGCCTCTCTAAATGATTTTAAAAGACGCCCCTGGTAGAAGTAGATACTTTAAAAAAATCACTTTTATTGCATCTTGGTGCACGTCTTGTTGTTTTTACAAAAATTTTAGTTCAAATAAAACTATTTTTTTATTACTTTTATATTTTTATTTTATCGACAAGTCAAAAAATAATACTAGAATAATCCAACAATACTCAAAACTATATGTGCCAGATTATCAGTTACACTGCCATTTTTATACAAAATGATGCACAATTTTATTACAAAAATTAGCAAAGTACCAGATGAGCAGATATTCTACCAAGGGTGTGTTCATGCAATTCCCAAACAATTGACTTCTTGATGAGTTTTGCGAATGTCTTTATAAAATGAAGGTATGTTAGATGAGGGACATATGACCACAACTAAGATAAGCAAAAAGATACACAAAAACACAATAGTTTTCAATATATATTGGTTTTATTATATTTTTTTAACATGTTAAAGTCAAAATCAGATAAATAATACTACCAGAAATGTAACCCCATCATAACCAGGATATACATATATATCATAGTTATAGTTATGTCTATAATTTGTCTATAAAATTTATTAAAGGTAGAAGATAAAATTTCATATTCTAAGACTCCCTTGAATAATGAAAATCCAAAGTCCGTAAATTACTGGGATAATAATTTGTATACATTTACAATATGTGTTGGTGGAATTTGCAAATGTAGGCAATGTACAATTTTAAGGAATCCCGAAACAATTGCTGTTGAATACGAAACTTTATCTACAATATAAAAATAAGATATATCCATGTTCTTAAAATAAATGAATGCATATTGTATATGATTATGTAGATTCTACATATTACATACAAAGGCAGAAAATGTGTAAACAATACAAATACATAACAATGTATGTAAAAGTTCTGTACAATGAAAAATCATGCATCCAGACAATGCAATTCTCATAATTAACTCATAAAAAAATTACTTGTAAGTGGCATTGATTGCAATCATAGTCATCATTTGGATCTAAAAACAAGCTGGTCACGTAGGGGTTAACAAACTTTTATCAAAAATTGCCAAATGAAAATTTAAAAAAACCAGAGTCCCGTATCACAAGCCCAATAGTTTAAACTTATAAATATGTACCGACTTCCACACTTAGGTGATACACATAAAAGAGAACTTACATTTTTCATTAAATACAACAGTGTATACGTGTAGGCTGTAAAATAGATCATTCTCTATGTACCACATTATTGTTATCTACTTTCAGTTCTTTTTTTGCCAGAACTCTAGAACAGTCTCCTAAAGCCTACTGCTTAGAAACAGATTTAAAATGTACAATTCAATAAATTGAGAGGTTGCAATTGAACAAATAATTTTTGTAAACTAACCAAGTCCTCTAAAGCCTATTACTTAAAAACAGATTTAAAATGTATAACTCAGAAAATTGGGAGGCTGCAATTGATCAAAAATAATTCTCTTTAATTAACCAAGTTTCCTAAAGCCTACTAATTAAAAACAGATTTAAAATGTACAATTCAGAAAACTGAGAGGCTGCAATTGAACAAATAATGCTTTTAAATTAACCAAGTCTCCTAAAGCCTATTACTTAAAAACAGATTTAAAATGTACAATTCAAAAATTGAGAGGTTGCAATTGAACAAATAATTCTTGTAAACTAACGAAGTTCTAGGAAAAAAAGTACTGAGTATCATCAAATTATTATGCGCAATAGTAAATGAACAATAACGAAAGAAAAGGATAACTGTATGAATTAATGGAAATAAAAGTTATCAGGAATATAAAGTAGCTGTGGGGCAGAAATGAAATTTGACATTGGTTAACTAGATAACTGCCCTAGTGCCAGTAGCCTTTCTACGGCTGCATTTATATCTCCAAAGGTTGCTATAAGAGCCTGTAGATTTGCTTCTCGATTTACAAAACCCATCGCTGTTAATTGCTCCAACTGATCACGATAACGCTGTTCAGGTGGTAATGATGCATCTTGTTGTACAGCAAGTCCAGCAACCATACGAGCCATAAACTTTCGAGGAAAAAAAAAACAACAACTTAGTACAAAAATTAAATAGTGAAATGTAGTTTAGGATCATTCCTAACTTCTGAAATTATTCAAAAATAATCAGAGATCCTAACACCAAAGAGTAGTATTTTAATTATAGACTTTGTAACATTTGCAGAATATTGAGAGAGTAATGCAACGTTAGCTTTCATAGGTATATTAGGAAATTATTTATGTTAATAATGATTAAAGTTGGTATCTACTTGAAATGGCAAGAGGGGTGTATCACTTTCTTGTACCACAACAATTAATTGCAAGACATGAAAACACAACCATGTAAAAGAATAAACTCAAAAATGATCAAGTTAAGATAGTATGAAATAATTATAGGTTATGTTATAATCAAAATTAAACCACAGGTGGTACCACGGACAAAACAACTGCAATAGCTTGGTCTCCCCAAAAAAAGGACTCTGTTATAACACATATGGCATTTGTAAAACTGCAAACTTTAATATTCTTTTTTCAGGATAGAGTTAGTATTTATTAAAAAAAAAGGCCAACAACCCCATTAACTAAACTAAATACAAAATATAATTAATGTAGTTAAACTGAAAAAGTAAAAACTCGAATTTGAGATGCTGAGATAGTAATGCAAGATTAGATTTTGCTGGTAACTTCCTAGTAGGGAAATTGGTATGTTAATAATGGTTAAAGTTGGTATCTACCTAAAGTGGCAAGGAGGGTTTATTCGTTTCTTGTACCACAACAATTAATTGTAAGCCATGAGAACATCACCACATACAAGAACAAAACTCACAAAAGATCAACAATAAATAAGTTTAACGAGTATGAACAAAACAACTGCAATAACCTAGTTTCCAGAAAAAAACCACTCTGCTATAACTAAAATACCATTTGTAAAACTGCAAACTTTAGCACTTTTTTTGGATTAAATTGGTATGGACTTATTAATTGGGGGAAACTAAATTTAATTTAAAAATTATCAACGACGCCATTTTCGAAACTACTACTAAAAGTAGGAACTCCAAAAATTAACTCACAAAATTGAAATTATTTTTACAGATAATATAAAAACATAAAATGAAACTGTAATGTTTAAACTTTTTGAACTTTAATGCAAATTATTAAAACCAAACTATTATAGCATATTCATTACGAAATCTTAACTCAAATGGCTGCAGTTCTGGTATATATTTTTGATCAAGTAAAATATATATAAAAACTGATTTTTACGACCACCATTTTGTTTTTGGGAGATCTGAAATACTAACTATTTCTTATTAGTTTGTTAATGCAATATGTTGACTTTCATTTTCATGTTTAATCTGATTAATAAATTTATTATAATTACCTCAGAAAAGCTACTGTCATTTGGATTTGGTTGTGGCGGGGTAGTAGACGTAGTTGTAGTATTTCCGCTTTCCGGTGAAGGTGCCGTGGTAGTTTCAGTGGTTGCCACTGATTCAGTAGGTGTAGATGTTGTGGGCGGAAACACAGGACTCATCCCAGGTTGCATTCCCAAGGTATTCATTACATTAGGCACAGTCTGACGCAATGTCTCCACCCCTTGCTGAATTTGCAAAAGCGCATTCAACGCCTGCAAACGAAACACAGTTGATTGATATGTAAAGAAAGTGTACATCAACAATATTGACCTTAACATAGCTATATTTCACATTGTCCCGTTAATTTTAAAAATACAATATAAAATATAACATAATAAAAATAAATTAAGTACATGAAAATTTTTGTTCAAGTACCAGAGTACAATTCATTTCATGGATATTAATCATACATAGTTGAAAGATATAAAGGTCATAAATTCATTATAAAGAAGATTTCTGTAGTTTTTTGAGCATTTAAACTCGGTTCATAATCAAACAAAAAAAAATGCCATTATTTTAGGACCTGTATGACACGGAACAGAACTTTGTACAAATTATGCCGACATCTGTGAGAAAACCGTCAAAATAATCATGTGACTGTCGATAAAGTGGAATTCTAAAGATTTCATAATATTAGGTTAATGCAGCGCTTTTATTTATTTATTTTACATGAACACAGCAAACAACAAGCTGGAGAAATAAAGAGGGCGACTGAGATAAGTGCATGGAGTGTCGGCAGGCGGGGTAAACATGTTTCTCTGCCCTCTAGGATTGTTAATAAACACTAAAAATTGCAACGCCGAGTTTTTACAAAATTCTATAGGTTTTAGAACATAATTCTACAGAATTTTGTAAAAAATTTTGCTGTATGACACGACACAGAATTTTGTAAAACATTTGGAACAAAATTCTGCGCCGTGTTGTATAGGCCTTAGTGACAAGTGCACCTGCATGGTGCCTCGGAGAGTACCTAAAACCGTCGGTCCCCCTGGGTTAGTGCGCCACGTCACTAACTGCCTCAAACAGGATTATTAAAGTGGCAGCAGGGTGCGGAACTGAGTATTCGGATATCCCCGGAATCATTTCCCATACGCAATTTATTTATTTAGTGACAAGTTGCTAATTCTAGGACTGTTGCCGTTCTCTTATAAAATTTCCAATGGAATTACAACTCACAAAATTAAGATAATGATATGTATTTATATCGGTGTCTTACATTTAATTGTAGCTACTTTTCTTACTTTTTTAAAACTGAATTATAATTGTTCACTCTCAAACCACTCTTAGACTAATTCATATTTATCCACAAATGTGTGTTCATCAAAAGCATTTAAAAAAAAACTCTATTGCATGCTATTGCTATCAATGAATGTACAAACCTGAGGATTGGTCATAAGGTTTTGTATCTCTGGATTTTGCATCTGTTGTAAAAACTGTGGCATCATAGTTCGCATTTGTTGTTGCAGTGCGGGATTTCCAGCCAAAAGAGGATTATGAGCCAAAATGGTATTTGCCATGCTTGGGTCTGCAGCCAAAGCTTGCAGCATACTTTGCGTATATGGTGCTGATAACATGTTCTGTACAAGTTGGGGATTTTCAGACATTTGCTGTAGTAAACTGGCCATGTTTGGATTGTTTATTCCTCCAGGACGAGGT
This sequence comes from Limonius californicus, assembly GCA_014611495.1. Lineage (NCBI taxonomy): Eukaryota > Metazoa > Arthropoda > Insecta > Coleoptera > Elateridae > Limonius > Limonius californicus. Next base: position 18,698 of record JABXWE010008593.1, on the reverse strand, counting down.
GGCCGAGGAGTTGCGGGAGGCTGCTCTCCCGGTGCTCGTTGACTAGCAGACCATGGATTGGGCAAAGGATCTCTATTTTCTGTGCCCTGCTGCGGATTTCCTGCTGAGCCTGAATTATCAACTAATCCAGCAAATGGGTTGCGACTAAATTGTTCAGATGCAGCATTAAGCATGGGTTCCTGTGATACAAGTGTTATGAATGGTCTTTGAAAATATATTTTGTGAATTACAGCTTATCCAACATTGCTAACTTTTTTACTTTTAGAGGTTGAATGAAAAAAACATTAATATATTCAGACTTTTTTGATTCTTAAATGTACATAAGTACTATTGGTTTAACCAGGAACAGTGGCAGCATTTGAATTTCAAATACAGCAACCCAGTTTTTTTTTTCAACAGGATATAATTCCACTTTAAAAAATCTTAAATTTGTTTTTGCTCTTGTGATGTTTAATTATTGTGCATAGGAGATGGTTTCATACAACTGTAGGTTATGTTCTTTATATTATAAAAGTAAATATAGTAGGGAGTACTGCCAATAAAACAACTCTCTCTAGAAGAAAAGCTCTATGACCTCAAGCAAATAGATTTTTAAAATTGTAATCTTTATATATTTTTTTGGAGTTGAACTGGTCTTATTAAAAAAATGGGACATGCAATTTTTGCTAATTTTTTTTCTACATTAAAAATGAGAAAGTCAGCAATGCTGCACTATTTGTAATTGCCACACTGTATAAAAATAAGCTAACCTGGATATCACGATACATGCGTTGTAAAGCATTGTAACCACCAGGTATGCTTTCAAGATTACTGATCGCACGATCATGACTGCGCATGAGCTCCTGCAACATAGATGGATTGCGGGCTAGTTCCATAGTTTGGCGCAGCAATTCCGGATTATTTAACATGTGATTAATTTCAGGATTACGTTCAATTAGTTCTTGCATCTGAGGGTTACTGGTTATGAGAGTACGCATATTCTCAGGATCATTCATAAGCCGTTGGACCAATGGATTATCTAGCACTTGTCTAAGAAGGTCTGGATTTCCCAGAAGTTCAGATTGCATACGGTTTTGTAATTCCATAAAGTTGACTGATCCCATACCTAAAGATTCCAAACCTGCCAAACCTCCTAGAGGCCCCAAGTTGAATGGGGTAGCACTTATATCAGCTGAAAACATTCAATTTTTAAAAATATATAGAACTTATATATGCTTAAAAAATAAACACGTTCTAGTGCTCAATATTACAACTTACCAGGAGGTCGTGATGGCCCCGAATCAGCTGCACGAGGTGCAGTTTTTATAACCAGATGTACTGTTAACCCATCTTTAATATTGTGAGTTTGTAGAGTATCTTGATCTTTCATTATCTTTCCAGCAAATATGAGGCAGAGTTGGTCAACTTCTGCATTAAATTTCGATGCCACCAACTCCTTGAACTGTAAATGTCAAATAAGACAATTACAAGCAATTACGACTTTAAACAATGTTAACGAATAAATTGAATACTGTTTAAAACTTTTGGTATGTAGATTTATGTGGGGAAAACTATTATAATCTAATTACATATCTAATGGTTCTTCCTGCTGCTGTGACACTTTTTATGACTCAGTTTGCCTCTAATAATTTTGACCTATATTATGTTAACCACTTAAATTTGAATGACACATATTCAATTTAATTAATGCATTGTTAAAACACGAATTTATAATAAGCAAGCACGAACAGTTTAAAATTGAGCACATGGACATTTGTAATGTAATTTCCAGTAATACGATTGATTATACATTAGAACAATTCAGGCAATAGGGGGAGTATTGCACAACACCTTATCACCTACTCCATTTAATCCTGTTTAATTACAACATAAATTTATTACAGTTTTTTTTCTTATCTTTTACCTTTGCACAGGTTAATAAATACAGAATTAATTGGAAATAACTAACAATTGATCATTACAGACTGCCAATATTCAAACGGATTGAATTTGATGCTTTTATTTTTTGTTCAATATTATAATAAATACGAATTCGACACCTCCAATTCTATGTTGTCTTAAACAAGGGGGTTACAGTATAGGTTATGTTTGCTTACCTCTTTAATAGATGCATTTTCGTCGACTTCAATGTTTTCCTTTTCTTTGGGGGTTTTCACAGATATCGTAATTTTCTTTTTGGGTGTTTCCTCAGTCTTTTCCTCATCATGAGTTTGCTCTACTGGCGAACCTTCCGGCTGGTCCGCCATTTTTCTGACAGGAATGACTGGTTGTTTCTTTTCAACTGAAATGCGTCATAAATATTCATTCGCTCCTAAACATTAAATGGTCACTACTGTATACAATACCTATCACTAATTATTGCTAATAGTCCTTTTAATTTTGCTTTAAATAACACGAAAACACATTCGGCACGCACGATTTGTTACCTAGAATACCGACTACAGTCGGACAAAATAAATATATGACGTTAAGTTAGTCACTACACACGTTGAACACGAAACATAAAGTCGCGTATACACTATTTGTACCGCTAAAGGTAACTTTACACTATATATATATTATTAAATTGCCTGCGTTCAAAGTCTTTTTCGGGTTTTTCAACTTCTCAGGCTTCAAATTAGAGATAATTTGGTAAAGTATGAATTTTAATATTTTATTTTTTACATTAAATTGCACAAAATTTTGTTTGTAAAATTACTCAGTTGTTTACAATGGTTTCTCTTCTAATATAATTACCTATACGCCAATTTAGAGAGAATTTCCTTTTATTTTTATATTTATATGTATTCTACTTCTTTAGTAACGTCTTCCGTATATAAATCTCCACGCTTTTTTTACCTTCCCAATAATTTCCATGCTTTTCTGCGTGGCTGCCGTTAATCCGGTCTTCCACGTTTGTTTCGGTCTGCCCCTTTTTCTTCCTCAAGTGGATGTCATTTCCATAATTTCTTGGGCCATTTTTCTTCTCCATAGGTTCCATGTTAAACTTTTTGATTTTATGTATAGGTAAATAATGTCTATGTCTATGTTCTGCTCATTTTTTTATTTCCTTGTTGGTAATCCTGTCAAACTTTGTTAATCTACAGCGTCCTCGCCAGTGTTCCATCTCAATTGCCCTTATTTTCTAGTCTTGCCTTTTTGTAGTGGTCTATGCCTCTGCTCCTATGTGCTCACACTTTTTACAACGGCTTTATACATATATCATTTGTTTTTAAAATGTGTAATATTTTAATATTTCATTTTTACGTTAAATTGTTCAATACAGGAGAAAACAAGTATAAAGTAGTTGAAATCGAAGTGAATTTCTGTAAATCAGTTTGTGGCATTTTTTGTTAGTTAAATATTTGGCGGTTGTATGAGTATATCAGTTTTACTAGTAGAGATCCATGTTTGTTTATTCTTCAATAGAATAATAGTTATAGAATGGGAAGCTATATTAAAATATATCCAAAAGCATTCATGAGAAATTATAATCTTATTTTTTTATATAAATTAGTTCTGTTTAAGTTGCTAGAAAACTATCAAATTTTCCATTTGTAACTACTTCTTTCATAAATATCTATAAAAAGAAAAAGAGATAAATCAGAAAGATTATTTTAATAATATTTTTGTTATTTAATGCATTCCAAAATTACAAAGCATTTACGCAAGTTTATAGTTAATCATTGTTTTTGGGAAATTCCTATTGCTGAATATTTGATGTTCTACGAAAAAGGTTTCTGTCGTCCTAATTGTAAAGTATGTGAAGACATACTAAATGTAAATTTTGGAACATGTCGATGAAAAAGCAACAGGGAATAATTTTGTGGTTTCTAAATATCCATATATGACAAAACATTAAAAACATGGGCAGTTTTTTCAATGCAAAAAAGACAATTATTTTAAAGAAAAAGCTATCAGCAAACAAATCTTAGTTAAAAGTTGGTTGTTTGGTAATTGACAAATAAAGTTATTTTTATTACTGAAGCAATTTGCCATCAAACTATAGTTTCTTGTTTTTATTTTTTTACACATGGTGTCACATGGTGACATATTTTTATCTTTCAGTGAATTCTGTATTTTAATTGAGGTGGGGAAATACTGTTCTGGAAAATATAAAATCAAAATAACTGAGCCTATTCCCAATTGCTATCTATGACTTTACTACTCTACAACAGATATACATAGGTATGTAGGTACATCTTAGATTGTAATTCTTGTAATTACATTAGAATTTATTACAGAAGTACAGTAGAGAGTATTCAGGCAGTAGAATTACTTTGAGCTCTAGAAACTTTGCTTCAATATAAGGAAGGGACAATTACAACAAAGAAAACTAGAAATGTATTTAAATCCTATATTTTAACACGTTCATCGCAAATCTATAAACTATACAAGGTGTTATATAAATAATGTTTTCCATGTAATCTCTATAACATATTTACAAACTTTTAAAATAACTAAAACAACGAATAGTACTCAGTAACATGACTAAAAACTAAAATAACAACATAAATGAGAGTACAGGCTTTTTTGTAAGTTGCAAGAAATGTATGTAATTATAATCTTATGATGCAATGTTTTGCATGTATGTAGAAAACATTGTAAATAAAATTCCAATTTTAAAATTTAGTCTTTGTAAAATTTTCGTTGCTGCAAACTAATCGTTAAAATTCTAGCTGCGAATATTTTCATCGAAGTCAAAGCAGTTAATAGTATTAGCCTATTTGTTTGAATAAATTATAGAATTAGTAAAATTTTAAAAATGTATATTTTGATGTTAGTTTCTGAATGTGGTAAAGTTTCAAAATTTTGATCATTCTCTAGACGTGAATAGTAAACGAATGTATTATTTTGAGCGGAGTAGACGGCTTTATGATGAGGCAGATAATTATTTGCAATCTGGGAACATAATTTCGGATTAGTCTTTATATTTGTTTGATCAAAAAGACTATCCTACAACATTGATCTAAGATCTATGTATTATTTTACTATACTTAAGTAATTATAATAACACTGAAATGTATATAGGTAAGTATGTATAAATATTCACAGTCATTTTCTTTGGCAAGAAGTTTTGCAGTCATACTAATAAAAGTATCTAATTAAACTTCTTTTAATTATTCAACTGCGCAAAAGTGTATATTTAACTGTTTGAAGTAAAGTAGCGTGCTCGCAAAATAGTTTAAATTTAATATTACAAATTAAGTATGTACAGTTTTAAAACAAGAAATCTACAAAACAATATTGCACATTTAGATTATCATAATTATGAGCGCCTTGATTAAATAAACCATATTACATATGGATTACTATCTTAAAATATTAAACATAATATAAACACATCGTATAATATATCTTCTTTGGAATTTTCTGGAAGCCAACTGTATATCCCTTACTTACATAAAATTATGTCCGGTAAAATTGTGATTCAAGTTCAAATAGCAGAGGGAACATTTTTACTTGAAGCCTTTGTCATACAATTTTAAAATTCAAATTAGAAAATTAAACAGAAAGGTAAAAGAATGTACAGTATTGGAAATGGATTTTGAAAAGTAGTGAAAATGTTTTTTTTTATATTATTTTCTTTGTGGTATTTGTATGACTTAAAAACGAAAAATGACTATTAAAGACACCTAGAGCAGAAACTAATAATAAAACGGATAAAAGGTATTTTTAAAGATCATATGTTATTGACTGTAGTAATGTACGAGGAGTATTCAGATTAAAACAGGAATGTTCAAATCTGAAGACAATTTCAAAAATTAAATTAATTGAAGGTTGGCCATGGTCCTTGTTAACATATCCATGGCAATTGGTTAGCTATAATATTATTTTAAGTTACAGTTACAGTGCCGGAAAGTTCTGTTCATTGTAGTTCATTATAATCAAATTTTTACGAATAAAGGCGTAAACTCGACTGAAATTCTCACAAGACTACGAGCATAATACGGTAATCAATGTCTTTCTAAAAGTCGGGTGATTCAGTGGTAGACATCTTTTAGAGACGCGAGAATCCGTGTAGAAAATGAGCTTAATGTATGAGCTGCAATTTTGGTTAATGATGGAAATGAAGAAAAAGTTAGTGCTTTTATTCAGCAAAACAAACGGGTAACAGCTCATCAAATTTCTCAAAATTTACAAATTAATGTTGGAAGTACTGAAGACATCATAAGAAACAAGCTAAAGTATCGTAAGTTGAATGCCAGGTGGATTCTGTATTTGTTGACCAACGAACACAAGTTGAATCGTTTGTAAATTTAAACACTCCTCGTATATTAGTTACATTGACGATTTTTCATATTTTTTCTTTATGTTTACTTTCTGCACCCTTGCTGCAATTTAGGTGTCTAAAATAGTTTATTATTAACAACAGAATAAAGTAAATGTATTTTTACTTGTCTATTAATGGTGTGTTCTACATATATCTATTTTTTTAATAACTGTGTGAATTTTTCGCTTGGGAAAAAATCCTTTGCTGCATTTTTTTCTACATTATTTTTGTACTATATTTAGTGTATTGTTAAGAAATCCACGGGCACTTGTTTCAAACATCTCTAGCAAGTACATACTGGAAATTATAAAAACAGCAAATACCACTTATTTAATTTTTCTAACATAGTGAAATATCAGCTACTGCTATTGCTATTTGTTTAAACCAGGGTCGGATTTTCATACCTGTAGAAAAGTTGCATAAATCTCTTCTACTTTAACACTTTGATATCAAATTATGTCAAATAATGCAATTCAAATTTCAATAGTCATTATTATTATTATTATTATTACTGAAATCAAACAGAAAGATTCAACAGTTCAATAGATAACAGACAGATGGAGCCATTGCAAAGTATGATGCAAATTATGTTTTTAATATGATAACATTTATTCTAAACAAACAGGGAGATATGCAGCAAATATAACAATATTGGTAATATGAGCGGGATATATTTAGGACTCAAGGGCAGATTCAAGAAACAAGGGGGACCTACAGTTTAACGTCGAATCGGAACGACAGAAACTCCAGGGAAGGTTTTTAACATTAAGATACCACGGTTGCTAACAGGACTGAGAAATTGTGTATGGTGGGTTGCAGTACAACATTTTTATACATTGCATGGTAATGTTGAGAAATCGAATTCACGCCATAATTGACGTTCTGTCCAGCAAGCGAGCGCTCTGCCAACTGAGCTACCACCACACTTAATTGTATATTAATTGTATGTATTGATTGTTATTTAGGAAGATTTTCTGAAAAAAACAATAATACAGTATATAAAGTACTTTTAGAACTTAGAATTGAGTTACTTTTCTGGATAATTTATTTGGTGTTTCAGATAAAGGCAAATTTGATGATTTTGGAAAAATGGCTAAACTTAAAGTGAATTATCATCTATTTGTAAGATTTAGACGAGGACTGATGAATTTGTGTTTTTTTTTCATTATACATAATAAACTACCCATAGGGAAGCTTTTAAAATCCTTAAATAAAATATATAAGTTGCCTAGATAATGAGGAATTTTTTTAAACTTAATTTTGGAGTGTTAGTTACATTATTTTTGTTTGTTAGAATCTTTTGTATGTATTGAAAAAGTTTTATATATATATATATATTTTTTTGTATGACTTATTGTTAGACACTATGTCTATGACACCTAATAGGCAATCCAGCCCTGGTTTAAACACAGTACAACAAAACTCTCATGGTAAATTAAAACAATTCTATTATTGTAATTAATACAATAAACTCGAAAAAAGTTTTATGAAAGTAAGAGGATGGTCGCTTAACTATCTGCAATAAGCTTTCGTTCTCTGCATATTCTAACAATCCATTCAAACATTCACAACCATCTTGAATCCTTATCACAAAAGTTGTGCTATAACTGGTTGAATCAAGCACATGTGTTCAGCTCCTCGAATTGGTAAGCGATTTAGGGAGAAATGCTTTATCATTTCGGGAATGGAATTAAATGGTTTGCTGAACTGTCCAAGTATGAAGGAACCATCGGTACCGTCTCGTTGTATACGCATATGCATAAATCCTCGGGCACTCCTGAAAAAGAGTACATTAAAATCAATGTCATTTACAAGTCTAAAAGCAAAAATCGATTTGTTATACTCTACCACAACATAATTATAATGGCTACTGAAAAAGAATATTTGGAAACATACTATTAAAGAAGTTATGATTTCTAAAAATTTGGAGAACCTCTTCAAGCTATACATTATACTAAAATAGATTAGTTCAGTGTTAAATAACATAATAGGAGGGGGAGTACTTGTTGAGCGACCCTGTAGATAGGTTAATCCAGTATGTTTGAAGACATTTTATAACATAATAGCATTGGAATGAGAGTTATAATAGCAATTCTTTGAGGCTTTCCCGGTTTCTTGAACTGTCAGCATTACAATTTACTTTCGGCTTAGACGGCGTCGTCATTTGGTGACTACACCCAGCACTATCAGGTAAATACCGACCTGTAGCTTGTCCGCCTTTAGAAGCATTTGCTCTAGAAGTTTGAGCAATATATGTTCGTAGGCCCTGCCTGCCTAAACAGGGCCGCGTGCTTAGATTATTTAAACCTTGGGGCGGACAAGGATTTGATCTGTGTTCAGTGTTCTATTCACTCTGAAGATGCAAGCTGCAATGTCTTGCGAAACGTTAGTTTGTATGGGTTCACAAACAGCTAACAGGCATAACCCGGTTAAGTATTATTGTCCTGGCAAACAGAATACATTAAGATCAAATCCTTGTCCGCCCCAAGGTTTGAATAATATAAGCACACGGCCCTGTTTAGGCAGGCAGGGCCTTCGAACAAATATTGCTCAAACTTCTAGAGCAAATGCCTGTAAAGGCAGACAAGCTACAGGTCGGGCCTTACCTGATAATGCTGGGTGTAGTTCCCAAATGACGACGCGGTCTAAGCCGAATGTAAATTGTAATATTGACAACAAGGTAACTTTTAGGGAAATTCACAAAGACCTATTTCTGGCAGTTTTATAGAGAAAATTTAAATGTTTTCAATCTGAATTCTTTGACAAAATAGTGCAGAAACACATTACTATAATTTAATAAAATGTACAGCTTGCCGGATTTGACTTTGCTTGTGAGTGAACATTGCGCACTACCACGAAATTGGTGGGGGAGACCTGGAGATTATTTCATCGTGTGTTTGTAGCAGTCAACATCGCTGTACACTCCAGTGAAAAGTGCGTGCAATGGAGTTTCAATCTAAAATTAAAGCAGGGAAGCGTACGCGCGTTTCTTTTCTGAGTATACTGAATGCTAACTACCCATATACATTGTATGCGTCTCTGTTCCTCCTAGTGCCCACTCTTTCTCGCGCCGCGCAGCTTCCACCAGCAAGGTTAAATCCGGCAAACTGTATGTGGATTTAATATAATATGTTATCAGACATAATTATTTTAAATACGTAACATTTCTTACTTAGTCAGCTACTTTCCGAAATAAGTGAAGGAAATGTCAACTAACCGGGACTAACCCTTAATACTAATAATATTTTAATTTTTTCTTTAAAATATTTAGATTTATTAATACATTTTTACATACTAAGATTCACTGATAATTTAAATTGAACATTAAATGAAACAATTATTATATTGATTAGTGTAGGTAGTTGGGGTTGCGTTCAGGCGAATAGTTGGTGGTAGCCAATTTAGTCTATTTTCATATAGTAATTTTGCCATATTTATAGTATTCTTAGAGTGCTTTATCTCTTACGAGACGTCCGATCTTCTTTCCTATGCCTGTGTTGCGCGTTTAGAGTGCCACAGACATAGAGGACCTACTTAACGTGGGGAAGTGTAAACGTTTCTACGCCAGAGAAGAGGCAGAACTAGGCAGAATACCTCGCGGGTTTGTCTAACGCGCTAACCTCTAGCCCACGGCCGCCTTTATTTATAGTAAATAGAATTAAAATGTTTGGTGTTTACAAAATATTATGTAAAATAACAATTGATATGGACTCAATGCAATGCAGCAACATATTGTGATTTTTATTATATATTCGGCAATTAAGCTGCCATCAGCTGTAGGAATTTAGACTATCAAAGTAGTTTTGGTTGAGGTAAACCTTTCAACATATACTCTTCGCCAAATCAATAATTGAATTTTAAGGTCTGCAGATGCCTGCATGTAGTCTAAGTTCCTATTGAGAATGGCAACTTAGTTGCATAAATATGCATTTAGGTTTTGTAAAATATTGTGGTGGAAAGCAGTTCCTGTAGCTGTTTGTAAATTCTTGCTGTTTATAATTAAACTGAAACAATTAAGCTGCTATCAGCTGTTGGAATTTAGACTATCTAAAATTGCGTTGGTTGAGGTAAACCTCTCAACATATACTCTTTACAAACTCAACAATTGGATTTTAATGTCTTCAGATGTCTGTATATAGTCTAAGTTCCTACCGAGGATGGCATTCGTTGCATAAATATGTGGTGGCAAGCAGTTCCTGTAGCTGTATATTGAGTATATTGATTCTTAATGTATGTGATCTTTAGATCATTTGATATCGACACTATTCATTTTTTTGCAGATACTTATAAGAAGTTACTTTAAACTGTGCCGTGATTAGTGTTGGAACTGCAGGAAGTGTTATTGGTTTGAGGGGAAAAAAATTGAGAAAATTTTATAATTTATTGCATTGTTTATAGACATTAAATTTTGTTGGTCATTACTAAAAACTGCGAGAAGGGGCTTTAATGAAAGCTTTAAGAAAAGTTTTCCTTTGATGTAGGTACTTTGGATTAACAACTTGGCGGTGGAAACTGCTCCCAGCTGCAATAGTGAATTGAAAACATTTAATTAAATTTCTGGGGATAGTCGTCGTGGGGGGCCTGTTTAGCTTCTATTGGAGCAGAAAGGTAAGCTTCGTTAGTTCCTAAGGTTTTTGAAAAAGTGTATTTTCTTTTTTGAAAAACCGTATATCGTATGCTACTAAAGATGCCGTTGTGAAATATTTGTTGGTAAACAGAGCACTGAAGCTAATATTTTGGCGTTTAATAACCAAAGGTTATCAAAATTTCAAAATGGCGGATTTACCAGAGTTCTGTACTATCATAAGATTTATTATAAAGCTACACGGTTCATTTAGTATCTAGACTTACTTTAATGAAAGAGAATAATCCTGACGGGTTGATTCGCTATTTCTTACTAAAAAACTGCCTTCCTTTAATAATCTCAGGACACTTTCGGCTTCCACCCGAGTTATTGCACCATGGAACCAGCTGAAGAATAGTGTAACCATTAGGCAATAAATATGTAATAAAATTGTATACTTACCCTTGTTTCTCTAAAGGTAAGTTTATGTCAATCAAATCGCTAGAAACAGTAGGATTCTCTGGGTTGTTTGGTCTCAATCCAACTAGAGCCAAACCTAGTCCTAGTCGATGCCGTTTACCCACTTCCCCCAGGTTTAGGGTCAGCTTAGGTCTGAAATTCGTTGCTGCAAGGAAAGATGCAATTGTGAAATCATTTTTATGGGTACATTTAATAAAAAATGTTAATTATTATAATTTTAGAAAAGGTTACCGTTGATTTGGCCGTAATTTAGAAGCAGATTCTGTAACCTTATGTTAATCGTACGCCATTATAAGTAACCCTTATTAAAACAAGAATTTGAAAATATGGTATTTTGTAGTAAACCAGGCACAAGTTTTCGTGTTACTAACACCGGTTTAGTTGAAGACTAACTGTGTCCTAAATTATACTTCCCAAGCAAATATCTCCCTTTTTATTCAAGACGCGACCAGAGGTTTCCATAATTTTTTACCATCTTGTAGGGTTCGGTTTACGGATATGTGGAATTAATTGCGGTTATTTTAACTCATAAGAAAGATGTTGACCTAGGAACCAGAGTCTAAGACATTCAGATAATATAAATTATTTTAAAAATCAACTTATTTGCACATAATTTAGGTAAATTGAACTAAAGATTAGTACAACTTAACGATAAGCGTTTTTTTATCTACTGTTAGGATCAGATTTTAAGAACCTGCTAAGGTCTTCCGTTTTCCTAACTTATGTGGACTTCAGTCGCCGAGTATCATCGATAAGATCGATTTTATGAAATTGCAAAGTGGGGAATATTTCAGATAACGCTTTCCATAAGGATATACTCGATCTTTTAGGTTGACATCTAAAATAATTATCCTTTCCTTCCTAGTTTGCAAAATGTCCGAGATAACTCGAGCAGGGAAATCGATTGTAATGTTAGGGAATGAAGTCAGTAAAGGGAATTACGGAAGGTACGTAGGATATACATCATTTGACCAACCTTGCCTGTCGGCTTCCACGACACTCTGACTAGAAGACGCCTGGGACACGCTTGATTCTGTACTCGACTGTTGAATTCGCAACCGCCTCCGTAGTTTTGGCATGTCAAATGGCAAATCTCGTAAATCTACTGAAGTGGCACTGCCAGAAGTACACGCGTCTTGAGGGACCATCCTTCTTCGTCGTAGTTTGGGCATGTCAAATGGTAGATCAGAGAAATCTTGTTGACTCGGAGCCGAAAGTTCTGCAGTAAATCCAAATCTAGATTTGATACCTTCGCGGGATTGAATGGAAATACCGCTATCAGAACCCTGAATCTCTGGATCTCCGGTGTGGAATCCAAGATTTAATAAATTTTTATTCTGCGGTAATCGCCTCTTTGTTTTCATATTTTCCGGAGTTGCCACCTCTTCGGGCGAGCATTTCTGAGAGTTGTTATTGCGGTTGTTGTCAGAAGTTTCCGATATCGGCTCCTGCGATGATTTGTCCGAGATAGGGCTCAAAATATGTAGTTTATTGGTGTGAGATAGAAATCCGGAGCTTTGCTGTCCAGAAAAACCTGTGTTTGCTCCAGAATCAGACTCGTGTGAACTAAGAGAAGACGAGTGGTGGCTTTCCGAGCTCGTGGTGCTTCTGTTTCCTTCACTCGTACTACTTCGAATGCTTTCCATGCTTCCTCCGCTGCTGCTAGTCGTGATACTTTCGGTGCTTGAATACTTATGTCGTCTCCGTCTCTCTTTGAATTCCAAAATTGAATCTTTGGACGAGTCTTTTTGGCGTTTCAGAAGTAGTAAGTCTTTTCGTGGCCGATCTTTAATTTCTAATATACGTTCTTTGTCTGTTTTGGCATGATCTTTGGATTGTCCGGGTCGTCCCTTAAATTCCGAAATAAGTTCGTTTTTAACTTCAAATTCCATGTCGAACACGCTACCTTGAGTTTGCAAACTGGCACTACTACTAGCTGGAGTGCGACCCCGTAACGATTTGATGGGTAGACGTAAATCTTTTAAGCGGGATTTTGGGTGAGATGGAAGATTTGGTGCGCTGCGAATGCTGTTCATAACTATATCCTTGCCATGAAATTTTGTGGGTAACGGAGCTGTGGACGGAGGAGATGGAGTGTAGCCCCGCAAAGGCAACGAAAGTGCTCCCGAAGCGGTGGACGTTTCTTCGGCAGGTTCTAATTGCATATCTTGCAGGGTATGGGACAATGCCGATACCGAGTTATTGTCGTCTTGATTTACTTTAGGGCAAACAAGGGTAACCTTACGCCGATTGCGAGGAGTCTCACTTTCAGTAGAGGGTCCAGGACGAATTGTTTTATTGCCGTTGAGTTGAACAAGAACTGGATGGTTAGACACTTTATCCATTTGATCCAAGTCATCATCGGATTTACTGATACGACAGTCAAATGCGGTTTCGTATACATGCCTTTGGCGGGTCATGTCGTCGTCTAAGCCATCCTCGGGGGTAAAGCAAGCGCAAGGGGAAGTCAGTCTGTTAGGAGGCATAACCGACTCATTCGCGGCATCACGCGAGTCGGTGCTTTGGGTATCAACGCTCGAACTTTTTTTATAATGTAATTGACTAAACTGTTTGGCTCGGAAACAGGACTCTTCTATGTTAGGGGTATCTAAACTTGAGCTTTTCCGATACTTATTTTGATGAAATGTTCTTTGATTATCAAAATTTTGATTTAATTGAGGTTCGGTTTCCGAACTTTTGCCCTGAGAAGTCTTCGAATGCGCGGAAGTCTCTCCTTCCGATTTATCTAAACTTAAACTTTTTTTATACTTGGAGGCAGTAGGTTTGGAGGGAGATTCGTCGGTTTTATTCTTGTACAAATCGCCGTAGTAGTATGGAGAGGGATGCCTTTTAACGTCGGTGCGTGCAGGTGATTGAACGTTTACCAAGGGTAGTATAGCTTCGGCAATACTATCTGGTGAATTTAATTCTTGGGGTTTAACCAACGAAATGTGGTGTCCAAAGAAGTCTTCATCCGAGGACGGCTCAGAGGATCCCTCTGTAAAGAAAAACGTATTATTTAATATTGAAATTTTATATTACAGGTTGTGTTGGCTATAACATATTTGCACTAGACATTGGAATTTCTGGAAATTTTTATAATTCCTTTTTTAAGAAACTTTCCACGTTTGCCCCCCTTTATACAACAATAAATGACATGCACAAGTTTCGCTGAATAATAAAAGTTTTAATAATATCGACAAATTGTACGAACGGAATATGAAGAAAAGTATAAGGGGATCCCTCAATGTATAAAAGCGTAGGGGACAACACAAAAGCGTAGCTAGCAAGACAGGAAGGCATACGTCATTTCAGTAATGTGTTCCTTTCGAATACTAATGCTGCGGAGAGAACCACAAAAAGTGGATATATAATCCTTTCAAATACGATACCACCTTGAGTTCAGACGGAAAGTGATTTTCTCGAAAAACATCACGAAAAATTAATAATAAATTTTCCTGCTAGGGGTTACCAGATGGCTAAACGAAAATCTATTACTGAAGTACTTGGACGAAGGACAGAAAAAGGAAATTACTTTTAGATTTGCTTCGAAAAAATTACGTTTACGGTCAGGTGTACATTCCGGAGTGTCTAGTATAAATTAGTTCACATTTTCTTCCAGCTTTTAATGTACGTTGCGTATCTGGCTACGCTGCGGTAGATTTGCAGGGATCAAACAAAGCCCTAGATATACATATTTACGACCTACACCTAAATACAAAACGAATTTAACAACCGTTTCGAGAGAATTCCGCTTCCCCGTGACAAAGAACAAGGGGCCACTTTCAATATCAAAAGCAAAGTAAATTTAATTGCCACGTTATCTTGGGACAAACACCCGGAGATTATTTTCTCATCCACACATTTTAAAATGTCACTGCATTATGAAACAAGCAATGAAACTAAAAGATTCGATTATTGTAATTCCATCGTAATTCCCGCTCTCATTCCGGAAGGCTTTTCGTTGACAGTTCTTATTAATAGAAGTGCTTGCTTTTGAAATTCGATCAGTGACGACGAGAGAGGAGCAGGTAGATTTCGTATTAATCACGCTCGAAAAAAGATTACAGCAGTCAAAAAGGGGGCAAACTCTATCTAGTTTTCCTTGGGGATGGAAAATAAATTAAAACAACTTAGCGAGGTCTTACAATAGAATGAGTTTTAATAATTGCTATTTCTGTTGGGTTTTCTTTTCTGTTGAATGAATTATTACAGCATTTCTTGAATAAGTTCTCCATATGTTCAAATTTGATCTTCAAGTTATTTAAACCGGTGTGCATGCTTTAAAAAATATTTGAGTTCATTTTACTGTTGTTTAAAAAACAGAGACTTGCTTTGTAAATATTAAAATTTACTACAGTTTTTTATGCCTAAATGTATTAATTTATTTATCTAACACATATCTTCCAATAAAAGTATACATTTAAAAATTAGTATTGGTTACGCAACATCTGCATAGTTCTGGAAAATCGGTTCAAATAACTTTTATTTTCCCATATTTCTACGCGAAAATTCATAGGGTCAAATGTTTTCACGAGAAGAGCTGAAACCGGAAATGAAATGTTTTGCTGTGGTATCATTTTTTCAGAAAACTCCATTTTAAAAATCTTATCTGGGAATTCCCTAGGGCTTCTTAGTTTAAATAAATGCTTTCTTCCACAATTTCTAGCTTCAAAAACTAGGTGTATTGATTCAAAAACTATTCTTAATCGCAATAAATTTGAGGTTATTTAAGAGCTCTAAGGCCTGTATGACACGGTACAGAATTGTGCACAAAATTTTGTTCAAAGTGTTTTTACAAAATTCTGTGCCGTACCATACAGCAAAAGTTTGTTCAAAATTTTATACAAAATTCTGTAGCTCGTGCTCTAAAGACTACAGAATCTTGTTTTGAAACAACGTCAAATCGATGCGCAAACGAGCACTTTCTAGGGTTCGTCAATGATCACAGAGAGCACAGACGTAAATGTTTTACCACGCGTACCACCTAAAATCTCTCAACGCTAGCCATTCTACACAAACTTAATAGAACTCATAAACAAAAAACAACTTCCCGAAAACGCAAAAATAATACAAGCCACGAAAAGATAAACAACATTCGCGGTTATGTAAACAAAAGTAAACAATTATTATTAAACCTTGATAGATTTCTACCTTATCAACAGTAATATGATTATTTTGACAGATGTCAACGTAATTTGCACTTGCGCATGCTAGCAGATAGAATTTTGTACGAGTTTCTGTTCCGTCATTCCGTGTAATACGTGTTTTGCAAAATTTTGTACAAAATTCTGTACCGTGTCATACAGACCTTATATAGACTTTGTTAGGCATAACAAATAGAGAGTGCGTTGTTTCGGAAGAAACGAAAGCATCAACACAATAGCTTAATGCTTTTCTTATTTAACCAAAGTTCTATCTCTTACCATTTTCTAAATTCTAATAGTGAGTTTTGAATTTGGGACACACTATACAGGGTACAAATATTAAATCCGATGGTAGATTACAATATATACAAACTATAAAAAACATTTCTTTGGCAATGGGACCCTTAAGATATGAGAAAATAATAATTTAAAATTTGACCCAAAATTGTTTGAGTACCGCAGAATAATAACAAAAATTTGAGTCCAAAGACATGTTATGCAAAGGAGAGTAAGATAGAAGTGCAAAAAAAATTCTTATCACCTGCCACAAACCAATACTATTAGGTAGGTCAGTAATTCGGGCTGTTGTTGAAGCTAGCAAGCAGTGTTTTTACCAAAATGGAAAATTTTACGAACATTGAACTTACTGATGTTGTTCTTATTTACGGGGAAGCTCAAGCATAGCCTCAGCGCCGCATTCCAAACAGCCGTACATTTACTAGAACAGTTCAACATTTACGGGATTATGGCACGTATCAACCACAAAATCATCATCGCGGTCGTCCAAGAGCAGAAAGGGTTGTTAATGTAGAACAGCATGTCTTGGAATTAGTGGAGGAAAGTCCTAGTGTTAACATTAGAAGACTTGCGTTACAAACTGGCGTTTCCCATTCTACTGTTTGACGGATTTTGCGGGATCAGGGGCTACACCCTTACCACGTTCAAGGTTTGCAATCAGCGGATTATGTACGTAGGCACGATTTTTGTGAATGGCTTCTTCAAAAGTGTAACAACCAACCAAATTTCCTGTTCAATTTGTTATCTACTGATGAGGCAGGATTTACGCAAGAAGAGGTGTTTAATGTTCATTTGGCCAGATGAGAATCCACACGAAATAGTGGGACACAGTTTCCAACAACGGTTTTCCCTAAATGTATGGGTAGGCATTGTAGGTGATCACCTTATTGGGCTATACATTTTACCTGCTCGTTTACATGGAGCTTTGTATTTACACTTTCTCAACGAAGTCCTACCAGAATTGCTTGAAAACGTATCTCTAGAGACACGACGATGTGGATTTTGCTTGATGGTGCTCGGCCTCATTATGCTAGGGATGTAAGGGAATGGTTAAATAATAACTATCCTGAAAGGTGGATTGGACGAAACGGGCCAGTTCCATGGCCAGCACGTTCGCCAGATTTAAATAGTTGTGATTTATTTTTGTGGGGCTACATGAAACAGTTAGTTATTCTACGCCAGTAAACACAGTTGGGGAATTAAGGGTACGCATTGAAGACGCTGCGGATAGGATTCGGCAAGATCCTACCGTTTTCGCAAGGATACGTAATT
Organism: Limonius californicus; assembly: GCA_014611495.1. NCBI lineage: Eukaryota > Metazoa > Arthropoda > Insecta > Coleoptera > Elateridae > Limonius > Limonius californicus. The sequence continues at coordinate 685 of JABXWE010008593.1, read as the reverse complement.
CAATGCTTCGACGTGCAGAAGCTTGTGTTCTCAGTGGTGGTCGTCATTTTGAACATTTATTGTGATCCACTTTCCACTTTTGAGGTAAACTGTTTTTTGTTTTTTTTCTGTTATGTTAAAATTGATTTAAATAAATGATGGGTATTCTGACATAAATTACTACTTTTTTAAATGCTTTATGCGTTTGGAGTTTTTTTTTGCAGGAAGCAGCTCTTGTATATAATTTTTATACCCCATGATAAAGTGAAAACGCAAAAATTTAATTTAGCGGTAAATGAAATTCCTAAATGCCTTCTAATTACAAAAATGTCCAACTGCTTCAATTAAACCTTGATCCCTCCCAATTCCGTAGTTTATCACAAGCCAGATAAGTTTTTACGTGTTTGCTACTTTGAATTTACTTTACAATTGGGTAATAACCTTCTACAGCTTAAATGCATTTTCTATGTATCATCAGCAGTTCTCAAACAAAATTTTATTTAATTTTTTAATTAAAAAAATTATCTTAATGATTTTTTAAAAATAAATGGTACTATTGAATTCTACTCGAGCCAATATATTACTGGTTTAAATATTTGTACCTATTTCTGATACACCCTGTATATATAGATATATATATAAAAATGTGATTCTCTTCATTTTAAGACGCAACATACATGTGTCAGTTTGTTGTTCAGTTGTTTTT
>JABXWE010008592.1:0-11979 GCA_014611495.1 Limonius californicus | reverse complement strand
TCTTTTTAGTTTATAGCGCTATTGCGTCGACATTAAGGATATTAATAAAAATAATAATAATATATAACAACATGGAAAACCATATATCTGTATGCTTTCTAAATTTAAATAATAATTCTATTAAAAATCACTGTTTTAGAGTTGTAAACGACGCGAAAAGATTTTACAGAGAGATTCTGGAACCCTTTTCCTTCGAAAAGGTCTAAGCCTAGAACAACTATTTACATTGACGTACACCTAAATACTGAAGATAACCTCACATGTGAAAGCTTTCAACCTTACGGTATACCAACAGTTTTTTACCCCAAAGTTCGACCTTTTGCTGTACAATCCATGTACCTTTTCAATAAATTTAAATTGAAAAAGTGTACAAACTACTAAAATTTCAGGCTTTAAGCGCTCTTCAGAACGCTTACCAGTTCAAAGTCACAGTAGATTTACATTACTTACAACGCAGTTTTAGATTGTATCCACATATACTTTCCACGTTCTCCAGTTGTTACTCCGCTCCTGCCTACAGGTTGGACGAAACATTCCACGCGTCTCGTTGATGGGCATATATTTTTAGTTTCATATCGTTACAGCTTTTACATTGAAGATATTAATAACAATAAAAATTAATATAGAACTGCACGATAATTTCTTTAAATCCTTACAAGTCTTTAAAAAGGCACTGTCTTTTATTCCTTAACTTTAAATGTGTTTCCCCAGAATCAAAAAGTGGAACTTGTAACTTTAAATAAGGATAAGAGACGAAATTAAGTAAGAGAGCTTAGAGGTTCCCCCAAGAATTAGCAGTGGTTGCTTAGAACATGGCGCACTGTAAAACGCAATTCGTCACAAGAGGAGACTTACGTCGCGCAGTTTCGCTACATTGGCATCAAAGTACTAATCATGAACGAAGTACGGTACATAAGTTTAATTTAACCTCTCAGATTTCTACAGCAAGTGAAGTCTATCGAGTTCATCCCGGATGTAATTTCGGCACGCAAAGTCGCTTCCTTAAGGCTTATCCGAAAAGGCTTGTCCCCGTAGAGGCAAATTAATAACAGATAGTTAAAGATAGTATGTGTGCGTGCAAGGCGCGAGTAATCCGGGGTTACAAAGTCATTCAACTTTTTAGTGCCGGGCCAGTTGGCAGCGTAGGGGATGATTACAACCTCACCCTCACTATCTCATGCCCCCCTGCAGCCGAGATTACAGCCCTTTATCCAGCAGCACCCGGCCGTTACACCATACGTTACCCTGGTTATTATATGATAGAGATATATTGCATCCGCATGTTTAGGGTGTACCGTGTTTCTACGTAATTTTATAAAAAGTATGTGTATTTATGGGCCACATTAGAGGAGGAGTTCTGATTTAATTTACTGCAAAAGGAGCTGCATATGTGATGGCTATTTTTGAGAAATGGGACCATAACTCATCCCTGCTTCACACGGTGCAGTTAATATCCCTCAAGGTACAAAAACTGTTTACGTAATCCCCAGGTAATCCAATTTTCAAAGCACACGGAAGATATACGCACATATTTGCAAGTTACTTTGTTGAAGGCAAATCCATCAATCATCGCTAACTCCCGCGCCCAACTTTGCCTTCCACGTTCTATTATCATCTTTCCACCATTTTTGTCTAGATTGTAATCTGCTATACGAAAAATATTTATAAATATAGCATTTTCACACGGAATCTCCCACTCTCCGTCGTGGTCGTTTAAATTCGTTTGCAGACGCAATTTTCCTCCAGACGCCCAGACCATTCCTGTGCGATTAGGTCATGCTGCCTTTAATTACCGCCGTCTGGGTATAATACCACCGCAGCGAATTCGATAGCGCAAAATCTATTTTTTTTAATTAAGCTATCTCCGTGGCACATCCCGAACCTTATGTGGCATGTGGTCGTCTTTAATATTTAACGGACGAACAAAAAGTAGCAATCAAACATTTACAGTCAATCCCGATGAAAGGTATGTGATGAATGCGAGAGCTTACATTTTTTGTCACAGGATCTTTATTCCCTAGAACGCACGACCTGGGACAGCCATTTCTGCGCCGTCCATTAGTGCTTTCAAAAAACTCCCTTAAGCGTTAATAATTTTCCGGTGGAGCTCTCTGTTTTTCTACGCTTTTTGGCTGTTTAATCTTCAAACGGTTCTTCACCCACCCCGAATGCAAGTTTGTATGAACGTCATCTTTATAAAGTTTAGAAATATTTATGCATCTCTGGTTTAGTTGGAGGATCCAATTATGTCTTGGTGCAGAAAGCGTGTAAATCACCGGTTGTTGCTTTTTCCGAGAGTTTCTGTTTGATTCAGCGAATACATAGAATTTCAGGCGCGAGTTCATATAGTTAGTCTCAGACAAAATTAGGATTAATCCGAGCGAATTTAATTTGCGGAAGTATAATCGAGTTGTTTTGTAACTAAACCTGCGCCGCTTCTTGCTTGTTGTTCTAGAAAACTCATTCCATACTAACGCCCACTTTTCTGCAAGCAACGTCAAGAAGGTAGACGGAATTACGTAGCTAAACATGACTAATTTCAAAAGCGTCGCTCGATTTTTACCACCAAGCTCCCCGACTACAAAAACATGAAGCGAGCCCTTAAGACAGCATAAGCTCTAAAGAATAATGGAACAACGTTTATATATAAAATATCCTTCGATACACAAAATGAACGAAGATGATATCTGACAACAAGCAACAGCCCCCCAAGCAGTAATCCAAACAAAATCGATTAATAAAAAGATGTTATATAATTCCCCACGGCACCGCAGTGTCATCTGTTGATTGCAAAGGGATTCGGCCAAATTGAGATCAGATAGTCGCAGCGAGGGGTTGTTGACACGTGGGGCAAGCTGTGATGTATCACTGGGCTATTGACGATCAAATAGTGGACCCCTGGCGATACATCTCGATCTTAATTTTAGAACCCTCCACTCCATCCTGCGGACAGTGTGTTCGCTCGCAAAAACAAAGGTTCGATTCTTAATAACAACCGCTCCCGGACGATCAACCCCTAATCAACGCCAACAAATGGGCGTGTACAAGATGCTTAAAATCCTACTAAATTAACAACCTTAAGAGATGTAAAACTTTAAGCGGGGTTGTAAATTCATTCCGTAACGTTATATAAAATCGATTTTAAAACAGCAAGACCGGCTTTATGAAATAGCCAACTACCCCTAAATGTTTGAGTAATAAAAGGCCTGAAAATGAATTTAAATATTCAAAAACAGCAAATGTTGAAAAAATCATATACCTAATCCTAACGGCTATATGTTTTGATGGTTATGGCATAGTCTTTATTGAAAAACGTGAAAATTATGTACCAATTAAAGATTTCAGAACAATAGTTTTAAGCATTCTCATAATAAGTGTCGTGTTGTTTTCTGCCTTTATTCCTTATAACACGGTTATTACAAACCTTTGGTATTCTTGAATAAGAATTGCATCCAAATGTTCTCATTGCCTGTAAAATTCAGGGATTATACATTGATTAAATTGTATCCCCAGTATTCTTCTCTCTGGTGGGGCGGTTGTAGACCTTCCTTAGGTGACAGTACCCTAATATAAAATATGTAAAATTCCAGACAAGCTACTTTTACAACTTTTGAGTTATTTTTTAAACCCTACTATTTGTCCATATATAAGGCTATCTGGTAATTCTTCTTCTTCTGGAGTACTTGAGTTTAACTTATTATGTCGATATTCTACAAAAGGATTTCGTATCCAGCCATAGCATCACTCGATCAAAAATATCTACCCATTGCGACAAAAACATTATGTCTTATCGTAGTTCTTCCAAATTCCTTTCAAGTTACGAATCTACAGTTTTATATTTTTCCTTCAATAAAACAAACAAAAACAAACAAATACTTAAAAATTATTGAACTTAATACGAAATTGGTAAATTTTAACAATATATTGTTCTACTGAGTGCTCAGTACCCGTATCCCCTGTGGTACGCTAAGGTGTGACGGCACAGTGGTTGAAATCCATTGCCGTCTGGTGTCACACAGACTAGTAAAGATAGTTTGGGTAGGGGCTCTTAAGGACCAACCAAAGACATTATTACGATATGTAAACCATTTGTGAAGTTATTAATAATATTATTTATACTTATTAATTAATATAAATTTCATCGAAGAAAGGCAAGAACCAATTAACTATTAAAACTGTCCAGTTTCTTCGAACATCTATATTATTTTTCCAACGTAGATGTTGTCCCTTTAAGATCATACGCAAGTTAAACATTTAATTAGTTTCATGGCACATAACAGTGACGGGAAGTTCTTTTGGTAATTTTAAAGTCTTTGCAACTGCTTACATTGAAGGTACATCCTATGTTTTAAAGTAATAAAATTTCAATATATATTTACGTATAATTTTTCCTTTACGTTAATAGATTAATTAATTAGCTGCTTGTGTAAAAACATCTATCTTATAACATAGGTAACGGCTCGTATAAGTGAAGTATATTTGCCTCTACAACTTGTAAAGATGTATTCCTTATATAGATTGCCTCAAACGGAACAACATCGTGTAACAAAATATTAAGAATCAGATATTTCCAGTTAAAAGCTATAGATACTTGAAATCTCCAATAAACTTATTTAGAAACACATTTCTTCAAAATAACTGCATGTCCACATAGGTTCTCCTAGTAAACATCAATGACTAGTGTATAAAGCTATATCAATATTGCACAATATTCGCTAAACCTTCTTCTTTTACACTTCCGGGATTAAGCAGGTCTTCCTGTTACCTGTTACCCTATATCATCAGATTAGCACACGCAGTTGGTGGAGAAGGATTTGATGACTTTTCAACTGCAGATATTGAAAGATTGATGGTTGACTGAGCTATCTATAATGATGAAATAATAGAAGCTGTCCTTAAGAATCTCCATGAAAAAGAAATCAGTGAGAATGATGAAAAGATTGCACTCACTATTAATCTTCCAAGTTCTTCGTTAGTAAAATTTATATTAAATCTAATTCTTCTCTGTTTCTTCGTTTAATTTAATTTAGTTGTTTATTAATTAGCTTCGTTGGGGTTAAATAATTTGAATGAAGGAAACTTTTCTCGTTATAATAGAATTTTGACGTTTCACACTTTGTTGACATTTATTAACTTCATTCGCAACACGAAGGAGAAAATACTGTTGAAAACAAATTTCGGTCAATTGACACCAAGTACGCAGAATCCAATTGAAATATTTATGAAACTTTCACTATTTGGGCGACATAAATGGTTCTAAAACAACGTTAAATCACAAATAACTTTCATAATAGAACATATACAGATGAGTAAACACAATTATCCCAGAATTACAAAATTGTAACGAACACCTCAGCGAACGTGTTCTTGCTTTAATAGTAAACAAGCTACTAAAGCATAATAACCATAATCATACCAATATTATGTGTGGGTTGCTATAGACATTAAGACTGTCTGCCGAAAAAATTTAAATGGCAACGCTTCCAGCTTAAAAATTTGACGCATTTCCCAATTTCAGCAACCAATCAGGAAACAATTGCAAAAACGGAACTAAACTTATATTTATAAATTGCATATTTCAAATTACAACAAATCTGATTTGAAACAAATGTTCTACATGACTAAAAAACCAATAATTACATTTATTACAATTACATATTTTTGTTAGATTAAATTAATTGGATTAATAAATTAAACATTTGCTCTTAACACACTCCAGATCAGATAAGTATAGCAAAACTCTAAATCTTCAAAAGCTGCTGCATTGACAAATACAACCCATTAAAAGTCTGTGGTCTTGAAGAAAAAGCACCAAAGCGGAGTCAAAAGCAATAACCTAGAAGTGACCAGACTACAAAAAAATTGATGGCAATATTTGTTTAATACTTTATTTCAAAGACCTACTCCAATAATAATAGTGTAAGAATAGAATCTAAGGTTCATTAAACAATTACGGCTAAGATAACACAGCAATATATAAATAATACGTTGAATCTAAGTATTAAACCGAATAAACAAACGAGATCTTTCTGAAATGAAAGAACACAAAGAAGAACTAATATTTACTTGTTGAAGTACAGTGTTTAATCTATGCTATGGTGTAAAGCTATTTTGAACTTAACTGTATAAATTCGTTCATAGTAATGGTCTCCTAATGTCCCCTTTTCACTTATCGGTAACGACCTTCGATAAAAGTGAGTCTTTTATTGGTCATTTGTTGTCGAACTCTACTTACTTTTAGAATTATTTAACTAGGTTAGTAAGTACGAATGAAGGTCTTTATTGGTCATCAAATCAGCCTATAATTCCTTTTTACGATGAGCTGTTCTTGCTATGGGTGGTAGTAGAAAACCGAGTTTCCAAATCATTAGGCCCGTCACGTGCATTAAATTTTGTAAACCTGCCCGGCCCCATTTAAATACGCATTGAACGAAGTTATCGGGGGCGATAATATGAAAGTAAAATGTAATTGTAAAAAAGCATAGCCTAGTGCATGAGAGAATTGGCAGGTTGGACACAGATCAAAAACATCAGCTGTGCAAACGAGGGTAGATATGAAAACGACAGTGTGTGATAATCAAATGTCGGGCAACGTCCATTCGCAGGTGATTAGTAGTCAGTGGAATGCATAAATACAGGCTTCTCTGTATGTGGGTTTTGTGTTACACAGGACTCATGTATTCGCCCGTGGCAGTTTCGTACAATTCAGCGCAAAGAGGACCAATCTACTGCTAAATTTACAATTGATTTTATCCTGGCAAAAATTTTCCAGCTGCGAAATTTATAGCCGCTTGGCGATGATTCTTTATCCATTTACATTTTTGTTTAGAAAATTGGTTTGAAAATTGGATATCGCACAATACACGTTTGGGTTTTTATTCAAGTTTCGAAACAGAAATTCAAATGACAAAACAATGTGATTTAAAATTTTTAAATCACGAAGTCTCAATTTCTCTTTAAATATGACTTCACACTCGTTTTCTCCTTTTCATGTCGGTGATAGAATTCGAATTATGATTCTATTTATTTGGTAGGTTGCTGTATTTTCTGACTTCAACATATGTTACTTCTTCTCTGACAATAATGCATTTATAACTGCCCTCTTATTTCCACATTTTAAATTCTTCTCTTTCCCATCGTTTAAGAATTACCAGTACCTGCCCATAAGTTACTTTTAATATGTACAGCTAGTTTGAGTTTACATAACTCAGCATACACATTGGATATTCGAAGAGATACCGCCAATGTTTAAATCGGAACCCATTCAATTAAACAAGATATAACATAATAAACCAAAAGAAATTTATTATGTTTTTACTATAAGATCCGCGGATTATATACCAATATTATCAAATACAAAAAAGTCTCTTAATGATGTTAAATCTGCTAATATCCGCCTAAGAACTAATTTGATAAAAAGATAAGTAAAAACACTGTAAGTCGAACAGTAGTTACAGGAAGAGAATTGAAGTGGTACGTTAACAAGATCACACTGTATAATTACGCCGATTGTGCACCACTAACGAATAAAAAATAATACTTAAAATACAAAACATTTCTATTCTTAACTTTGTATAATATATATAAAATAACTATTGTTACATGTATGGAATTATTTCAGTTCTCAACATTTGATTTAAAATATCTCCAGCATTCCTTGTGTTGTGTAGAGGCACCATCTTGTTGAAACCATACCTTTCACCGAATAGCCAAAGATCATCTCAAAATCCTGACGCTCACTTAAAAGACAGTACTACATCCTTTCACCAGTAAGGGTTCTTTCCATAAATCAGCTCCCATGTAAATTAATTTAAAACAGCCTAACTATGCATTTGCTTGTTTCCAATTAGTGGCAGCTGCTATGCGATCATTTGGAAATAAGTTAATCAAGATAGAAGAAACTGGGAAACTTTCAGCAGTGGATACTGAGGCATGGTTGACGATTATGGTGTTGATGAACTATGCATTAACTGAACATTTATTTTGATATCGGCAAAGTTTTACTAGCTGATGATTTACATCATCCCATATAAACTAGTAGATATTTCATTCCCTATGAAATATGATTGATGATATGATGATTGATCTTTGGCTATTTCCATCAAACAGTCTTTATATCAACTGCATTTGTACGCCTTAACTTTATTTTTACAAACTAAAATACTTCGGTTTGCAAAAAAATTATACAAAACCTTGATACCTCAATACTTAGAAATTCGAATTTTGTATTTGGACAAATGTCCATTGTTAACTTGGCGAAGAACTTCAGAAGGTTTCTCCAGCCAAATGCATATATTAAGATATTCTAAATGTTGAAATGGCAAATAATTCCCCAGTTTTAGATAAATAAGCTACGTCAAGATTTAAGATATGGAATTTTTTTTCATTCATTCATACTTTTTTCAATTAACAACGTTGTATAGCGTTTACCATAGGGTCACAATGTAAATTAATTATGTTGTCCCGCTCCCCTAATATAACCGCCATATACTAAGACATTTACAATGTGTCAGACTGTATACTATATTCTTCGACGGTAATAGTAATAATTCGTATAACGGTGGAAGAGCCTGGCGTCAGGTCGGTTTAGCGCCTCTGAGTTGCCACCATAGTTGTAACCGGGACCGACGGCTTTGATGTGTCCTCCGAAGCACCACTACACGGACCACCCATTCCAATAGTGACTCGAGCCTACTTCAATTTGGTGACCGTTTGACCAACACCAACAGCAGTGCGACATGCGAGCCTTCAATGGTTTCTCCAACATACAAACCTACTCGCTTTAGCCAGCTCGAGTATAGCGAGATCCCGAACATGATAAGCTTTTACGAAGAACATATTTGGATTAACATCGTTAACAGTGTTCCGTTGCCCTATTACAGTGATCGCCTGTTCCGACAATAACGAATAAAATACAAAAAATATTTATGGCATTTCTAAATTGTGTTGTACATAAAATATTTAGCTCCGTCCAAACTTTTTTTAAATGTCTATTAAGGATTATAATTCAAATAAACGACGAGGTTCTATAAAGTTCCTGGGCTGGATGTATCAGTTTAAGCCGGTATTTACCTGTTTAATATCGAGCCGCAAAATATTTTAGACGTGTTAGACAATCCTTAAATTTATCACATATTTCTGGAATTGAAACAGGGACGGCGTTTTTTAAAACAAATTTTTTGCGATATATTTAAAACAAAATTCAGTACATTAAAAAATTTAAAACATTTAAAATTTATTCAGAATATAATTTTTGATTAAATGCGATACAGAAGCTCTCCTTTGTAGAATTTAATACACGAATACATGAAGGGGTATATTTTCCATCATAACGAAAGAGCTTCTACCCGTGAAATTTCTAATAAATTGCTATGCAATCAATGAACTGTCGTTCTAGTAATTAAATTGTAGATAAACCCCAGAGTGGCCTAACAAAAATAGTCTCTGTTAGAGGTAATGCTGTGTTAAGTAGATCAGTCCATTCTACAGAGCTGACCAAATTTTGGTGAGAAGCTGCTGGTGTGAGTTTGTTTAGATCTACTGTAAGAAGAAGACTACTTGATTTGGGACTTGGAGGATACAAGACCTCTGCTACGATATGGGGATGCATGTGTGCTAAAGAAGTTAGTCGAATGCATGTCGTCTCTGGGAGGCGCATAATAGATGGAAATGCGATAAAATATTGTCTAGTAGGAAGATTTGTTTGTATATATAGAAGGAAACTTTATTTGCCAGGATAACAATGAACATTGACTTAGAGCACAAGTGGATCAACATTGGTGTTGTGGATTGGATATAATAATTCAACCCTGTTGGTAATCTTTTTGATGATGTATGATGAATAATTAACACAAGCGTATATTGGTAAAATATGTTTATTTAACACAGCGAGTACTATACCAGTTACTGCTGTGGAGTATCGAAGAGAACTGAGTGCTGGTTGCACTGTTTGAATATTTGGGTTTTCGGGATCTACCTGAACAACCCTTTACATAAAAGTGGTAGGCAAATAAATGGTGAAATTCAATGGAAGCTTAAAGATTACAAAATTACATTACTTAATCTTAAAAGGTTTTCCTTGTTCATTTTGGAAGAACTATGTAACAGGTATTTCCAGAAAATATATCTTTTATAAACTAAGTACAATTGAGCTGCCGCAGCAATTGGATTAATCCAATAAAGTCGATAGACTAGATTAGCCAGCGGAATCTTGTGGCAAAGAAAGAAATCGACTTATCAATGACTGCTTTCACTGCCTCTCCAAGGAATAACTTGGAAAACTGTAAACTCCATTCCAAATAGATACAAATTGTTAGGGACCGCGGTGGTCTAGTGCGAGAACGCATTGGCCACTCGAGGTCACAGTAAATGCAGTCGCTCCGTTGGGGCGATCGAATCCCGACTGGGGCGACCGCATTTGCTTAGTTAAATTTAGGGTGCATGTTGCATGAATGTTTAGTATGTAAGGAACCCCGCACCCCCCTGAAGCAATGCGAAAGCGGTTCCGGGGGGGGGGGGTGAACGGTAGTATGAATGAGTGAAAAAAAAAGATACAAATTGTTTACCAAGAAAAGTACTAAACGATAAAGTATTAAATTATTCTAATATTATTCAACCTATTTTGTAATATCACAGGTTTACGTTAAATTACAATAATAAAATGTATGTAATTTTGAATAAATGTTTTATTTCCAATTGGTTTTCCTTAACAAGCAAAAATTTTATTTTTTAGTTTTACTATCCCACATAAACAAAGTTAACCTTGACTGTCCACGAGGTGATCATTTCTTGATCTGGAAAGATGACCTACCTAGTGCAACTTAAAGGCGTCCTTTGTGCATCCGTAGTGGTTACGATAGCTACAATATCCGTTACGTTCAACTTAAAGTTGGGAAATCGTTATTCTAAATTGTTAACTGTATCACAACCAAAAAGGTTAACTGTTGACTAACTTGCAAGTGCACATTATAGCGGCATACCTTTAAAGCGACCTATATTGGTTAATTTTCGGTTACATGCTCTCTAACAGGTTTTAAAAAGATACTTGTAACACCTGCTAAGAGGTAACCATAGGAAGTTGATAATAGTTGCACATACTGTGATTCTGTGACCGTTAAATTCTTGGAATTTGTTCAAATAAAACCACAACCCAAAAGAGAAAACAATTTCGAAGTATACAAGAATCTTCTAGAATCCTTATAGGTACATTTGTCTGGATTTCGAGTAGAACCGAATTTACTTTAAGCATTATGAGGAGGATAAGTTAAATAAGGTATTAGCAATTCCGTTACGGTTATTTAGTATTGTGGGTTTGACAACAATATTTAACATGCTGGTAAGTGATAATTTTCCTATTTTATAAATAAGATTACAATAAATATTATGACATTAATAGGGAACGCTCCACAACGTAAACTATTAAGGAGTGGACGGTTGGACGGCATAAGAGATGCACTGTAACTCCCGGGGTTTATTTCTGAAGCCATTAGCATTTACAAAGCATGAGCAATGGTCATACTCTTAAAAAAGTATGATTCATTTTCAGTTACAGTCCCAAGTTTAGTGTGGTCATCCTTTCCAATAATTATTTAGGTAAGTGTTTCTTTTATAGTATTAAATTTAATTGAATATTTTAATGTGACAAAAAATTCCAGTTGTAATTTTTAGGTTAAGCTCTTGTTGCTTGGTGGTAGCAACGTTGGAAATGCAACTAGAAGGACCGTCGTTATTGGTTTATTGTTTAAAATTTTAGGGTTGATTCCCAATGTACACCAGATTGCATTTGTTGGTTAATATTTTTTGGTATAGTCATTTTTATATATTGTCTTCTACAAGTTAGTTGGGGAGTGGAAGATCACTTTAAAAACGCAGCATAAACATAATGCACAACATTAACACGTTTAAAAACGAAATGATTTATTTACTTGCACAAACTTAAGCGTAAATTAGTTTGATGCTACCACACAACTGGACTTTTAT
>JABXWE010008590.1:0-15222 GCA_014611495.1 Limonius californicus | reverse complement strand
TACATCATCTAGGAATTCCGGAATATCTTGTTGCAGGAAATTTAAATAATATTGTGCGTTTACGCGATTCGGCAAAATGTGGATGAACTAAAAAGAGGGAATGGAATGGATAGAAATAAAAGAATAGGAAATTACGTTTAAATGTCTTACCAGTCGATCGCCTAATAATCCACCCCATACATTTAAACCGAAGCGGTGTTGGTGATTTCTAATCCTTGTTGAATGTGGATTTTCATTATCCCAAAGGTGCTCGTTGTGTACGTTGAAAATACCATTCGTCCGTCCAGAGAATGGAATCTCGGAAATTCAAGTCACGTTTGTGATGATCGAGGTACCTACCATTCGCAAAATCTACGTCGAACTGGAACATCATTATCTTGCAAGTGTTGCACCCTGGTATGGTGATACGGATGCTGTTGGTCACGTTTTAGGGCACGCCACACGCGGATATGGTTAATTCCTAATTCTCTGCCAACGCACCTAGTGTTTCTTGAGGAATCATTTCTCATCAAATCAAGAGCTACATCATCATGTAGACGCTGACGACTAGCATTTACACGTGGTGACATCGCAGCATTCCCGTTAAACAGAATTCGGTCCTCTAATCTTCTAAAAACTTTAAAATCTGGTAGCTGCCGCAGAGGATGTCGCACCGCGTATAAACGCACCGCTTGCCCTGCTCGATTATTACAAGCCCCAAGTGCCATCAGCGTATCGCAATATTCTCGATTTGAATAATTATCGGCCATTATTTCGCAATTTGAATTGTACGATAAGAAAAGGTAAAAATCAAACTTTTTACAATAAATTGTTTTGAACTATCTTTTGTTTTCTGACAGTTGTCATGGATTAATTTTAACCACTTGATCAAACATTTAAAATTGAAATTGAAGACCGTTTTCGACCAAAAATAGTGGTCTGATGGAAAAATGGTAGAGGAACTTTTTGTTTAGTTTTTGTCGCATAACACCATCCCACATCCCCACATCCGTGGGCGCGAATTTCGAAACACCCTGTAGTTTCCTATTGTTATTACTCTGTTGTTAACTCGTTCCTTTTTTCTTGTAATTTCCATGTACTTGGTTTTCTCTTGGTTTATTTCTAAACCTCTTTCTTTTGCTTCTTTACTTATCATCTCCATTACGTCTTCCAAACTTTTCGTATCCCTTGCAATCAGTGCTATGTTATCGGCATATGCTACCACTTGTATCGATTTCTCTATTATTGTTCCTTTAATTTCGCATTCTTTCATTATTCCTTCTATTGCAATATTAAACAGTGTTGCCGATAATCCATCTCCCTGTCGCACTCCTTCATATATTTCTATTTTTCTGTTAATCCTTCATGTGTTAGTACTTCTGCTTTTGATCTTTCTATAGTCATGTTTATTAATCTTATCAGTTTTTAGGTATCCCCATTTTCCTTGCATCTCTTTTAATCGATCCTCTTTTAACTGTATCGAATGCCTGCCTGTGGTCTATAAATATTATTCCACCTCTATGTCTTGTTCATAACACTTTTCTACTATTTGTTTCAGCGTAAGGGTTGCATCTATTGTTGACCGCCCTTGTCTGAATCCATTCTGGTACTCTCCTATTCTTTCCTCTGTAAACTTATTTAACTTTTTTAATATTAATGTTGTTAGTATCATCTACACTAAATTCAGTAGAGTTATCCTTTTATAATTTTCGCAAAGCATTAAGTCTCCTTTCTTTGGTATTGGTATTATAATTCCGGACCTCCACTCCTCGGGCATTTCCTCTCTCCTCCATATTTGCTTCATTAATTCGTAGATCCTTTTTTTGACTTCCTCTCCTCCTTCCTTCAGCATTTCGCCGCATATACTGTCTGGTCCTGCTGCTTTTCTTTTTATCAAATTTTTTATTACCTCGTCAACTTCTTCTTCTGATGGAGGAAATATTAGAAAACGAGAATATAGTCAGAGTAATAAAATACAACAGAATAAGGTGGTACGGACATATAAATCGGATGAGTGAGGAGAAAGTAGGGAAGAAGATGACAAAATGGAAGCCACAGACGAGACCAAGGGGGAGGCCAAAAGTACGCTGGGAAGAACAAGTAGTGGAAGACTTAAAAAGAATGAAAGTCACAGGATGGGGAAAGAAAATGAGAAACACAAGAGAATGGAAAAAAATTTTGAGAAAAGCAGCAAGACACATGTAGTGAAGTAGTGTAGTGGAGTGTAGTGGAGTGACGCACCACCAACGCTGAAACAGTCAAAAGAGCCCCTAGGAGCGGCTTCAATTCCTACGGGAATGTATAGCCTTTAATAATAGTAATGTTAAATGTACTCTTAATTTTTTTTAATATTGTTCCATATTTTTAACAAATGGTGTGCTGGAGCGGTCTTCCGTGGGCTCGCCTGAGCTCTTTAAAATTTGCTACATAAAATTTGCAAGCTCATTGTGGAAATGAATTTTTTAAACTATTCCTTTGTAGTTTATACTTAAAAACTGCCTTTTGGAGTTTGTATGTGTGCACGTTTTCATATTTTTTAAACAAATGCATTAATTACATTGGAATTCATACAATGCTGCTTCAGAGCAAGCCTGGCCTTAATTTACTGCGGGTCATCCCCAGATCAGAATTCGGTAAATACCCAGCGTTTACAATAAATACTTGGGTCGAATACAATACACCCATGTAATCCGCAGTCCACATGGTACTGTACAAATAGTAGTGTTTCAAAATCGCAGCATTAATTTAATATAGCAATAAATTAAAAAAATTGCCTCTAATAAAACTCTTAAATTCCTTTGTTTTAGTTACTGTTGTTATTAACGCAGCACAACTACACATTAAAACATGAAAAAAAAAGAGAAAAGTGATGAAGAATTAAAAACGTTTTCAATGTTTGCTATCCAGAACCCTAGCAACTGTATGTCGTCGACATAAAATCATAAGCGGCATATGTATTGAAGCTAGGGAATGAGCCAGGCTTGTAAGAAATGAATCCACCAGCCTCCCTCATGCACTTGTTAGCCTTATAGAACAAATTTCAACATCATATATTACTTATTTTTGCATATTCACTTTTCAAAGAAAAAACAGAAACAACAATGAGCCCGTTGTTAAAATTTTTCCAGCACACGACTAATTGTAATCCTTTATGGGGGTGTATGAAATTTTACCCTTAGCCTGATTTAGAGTTTGAAGATGACTAAAGGGAAGCATAACGGACACATATGTGGCTCATTTTTTTGCTTTTTTGCATTTGCTTTAGAACTTCACAAAACTTGTGAGAAAATGTATTATTTTTTTAACAATAAATGCTTATTATTTTTAAATTTTCTCTAGCAAACTTATTTTCCAACTTAAATTAGCATGCCATGTTGCGGAGAATATTTGGAACGAAACATTGTCCACCGATTTTCCCTCGTCAGTAGTTATGAACCAAAATCTAAGGAGCAAATTAGAGTTTAAGGAATCCGAATTAAGAAGGGTTGGATTAATAATAATAGCTAGCTACATTCCAAAAAAGAGCACTTACTTAATAAAAAGTGTATTTCGCATCTGTGCAATAGAATGCTCCATAATACGATATACAAAGTTCAACTTTGTCCATTAATTAGAGATCCAAATATCTGGCAACACTGCATCGTACTCGGATTCCTCAATAATATCTATATATATTGTACGGTATATAAAAGGATCTCACAATGCCATATTTTGTTAGGATCTCAAAATACACAGTTCTGCATTATGGAATTTTTTTTTTGTTATTTAAGTAAATTCGCATTTGAAAGAATTTTTTGAAGATTATTTGGTTCTATATAAAATATGCATGGCGAAATTGTTCTGTGTGTATTTTAAAACATGGATCTCGGATTGAAACAGAAATTGCGGATCTCATATTCCACATTTCGGAGTTTATATATATATATATATATATGTATGTTGTTGTGATACCTCCCACCTTAATACGTTCACCAACCAAAGAAAGAAATGACTGAGATAATATACCCACTTAATTCCAAAATAAAATAACGTTTTTAAATTAATGAAGGTAATTCACATCCAATACCACCACTATAAGAAACTATGGAACTGTTTCATTTACACAAGGTAATAAATAAATGTTCAATAATTACTATAAATGAAGTCTGAATTTACAACCTATTATACGAATGTTCCCTGGTTTTACGAATTTTAAAATTTTTATTTAAAAATACGATAAACACAACTGCATCTTCGCGATTACAGTCAAAACTTTAGTTTAATGTATCATCAACCTTGTTCGACGCCACAAAAATAAATCACTAACCTCTTCCTTCAGTAGATGTTTCCAAACTGCCGCAAAACACTCCTACCAGCTGTCCAGAACTTTATTAACCTCCTCCTCGGCTCCGACTGGAACTCTTTCCAATATTGTCTTCTTACCCAAACTTGCAGACTACTAATTTTACTTTCGCACCTACTAACTCCTCCTGCATATAAATTGTTGTTAAACTTTCACAAGAAATTATTCTTCTTTAAGAACCAATTCAAAAATATATCACTTGTCCTTTGATACAAGCTTGACTATATAGTTCACTTATTTAAAAAGAAACGTAGAAAAGAGGTAAATTAATGTAACTAAGATTAAATTAGAAAAGTCACTTTATTTCTGTAAAACGATATCTACAAATATTAATGGGATTATACAGTATGACAATTTTATCTTGTAACACACAGGTAAGCTACACTTCTCACATAGTTAACTTTTCTTTTTAGCCATAAACAATAGCTTTTTACGTTAGAGTCCTTCTGACATGCAAATGTCAACTACTGTTTCGTCAAAGCATGTCAAACTTCTACACAAAGTTATTGATTTGTATTATATTTGTATTATTTTTGTGGTAGTAACAATCAGTTTCAATGTATTGTAATAGCGAGAAAACGGATTGAATGTTAATTTTGGGAGACTGCAGACGAGGGCGGACTTAGCAGTTCGACGACATGCACAAACATATTCGGAGCTTTAGGCGGTTGGAAAGAAATTTGCGGCAATATGGACAGTTTTCCAAGCCAAAGGTGATACAACGACATATCAGCACTGTAAAAGTTCAAGTAGCAGTTACCAAACAAGTAATTGGTAATCGCCATATAAGCTAACTAGCAGTTGCAAGAACTGTAGGCTTTAGCCAAAGTTCACTATTTAACATTTTAAATGTAAAACGGTTTCATCCTTATCAAGTCACATTAGTGCAACACCGTACTGCAGATGATTACCCACGTCCAGTTAATTTCTGCCAATTTTTAGGAAACGAAGTTACTATTGATCCACTGTTTTTAAATAATATTATATTTTCTGACGAAGCGACGTAGAGTAGCAGTAGCTGCGTAAATAGACACAATTGCCATAGCTATTCACAAACTAACCAACACTGGATTCGGCAAGCACACTTTCAAATGATTTTTGCAGTAAATGTGTGGTGTGGTATCGTCGATAACTTTATCGTTGGTTCCCATTTTTTTGAGGGGAGTTTAAATGGGGCAATTATATACATTTTTAGAAAATAATTTGCCTCAACTTTTATAAGACATTTCTCTTTATGTTAGACAGCGTATACGATTTCAAAATGATAGAGCACCTACCCACTTCTATAGAATTATAAGAAACTACCAGAAACTTTCACCATAATTGCATAATTCCAAGAGGTGCAATTCATCATTAGCTTCCACATAGTCCGGACTTCATTTGTTAGATTTCTTTTTTGAGGTATAGTAAGAAACGATGCCTATGAAATTACCGTAGAAAATCAGTAAGATTTACGCGAAAGAATTATTGAATCATGTAGGTCAATCACCCCACACATGCTGTCTCATGTTAGAAATTCTCTTCTGTTGTGAACAGCAAGGTGGACGGGAGTTTGAATATTCAATACGTCATTAATTAGTGTTTTTCTTTCTATTTTTATATTATGTATTTTTCTTATTGGTTTTAATGTTATGTCAAAATATGTTTACGCTCTCTTGGCTTCATCAAATCATAAGAAATCAATATTGTACATGTACTTATTGCAAAACTGCATCTTGTTTATTAGTGAATAGTTTCTTTGTAGTTTCTTAGTACATCCAACGTAACTACATGGATTTTTATGTATTTAAGCAATGTAATGTTTACTAAGATACCTATGGAATACAAACAGCTGTAATGTGTGTAACCTATCTATCTATTACAAGACAAAGTAATTATTCTGTATAAATGTAGCTGTTATTATTGTTTTAAAAGCAATTTTGAAGAAATATTAAAGAACATGGTATAATATTAAAATTTAAGAAGGTTTACTTGTAGATCGCATCTATCACATTCCTCAAAATTATTTGATACCTATTCGGTCTTTGATTTATTTTCAATAAAGGTTGAAGTGTTTGTGCACAGGCTTAAGGCATTTCTTTTAATATTTTGCATTATTCACAACATATTTATACAACGTGATTTTAGATAATATCATGACGGATGTACCTGTTTGAACTCTATTTAAAAGTGGAAAAATAGGATACGCGCTGGAACGAGAGCTTACCACAAGACAGAATCTCTAAGCTCTCTAATTAGCACCATATTCCATGTTGTCTGTGTCTCCTACGCTACTAGACAACCATTAATTACATTAAACCAATTGTATTGACAGAATACAATGAATATAACCTTCACAAAAGAGATTTTTAAGCTGCCTAAGTTTACACTTTGAATGTTTTTAAAGGATATCCAAATAATCGTTCTGTAAAGTTATATAAAACTGACATTAAAAATAATTGTGACTTATTCAAAACAGTATAGCTTTATTGTAAATAAATTGATTTATTATATATGTATTATTTATAACGCATTACGAAAGCTAAAAGCTTCAATAAATCTGTATTTGAATTGCAAAAGTATGCGGCTTTCTGAAGAAAACTGTACTTAAAAGGAAGTTTTTTTTGTATTTTATCTGCTGAAAAAAGACCTCACGTTATTGCCGTTTTATTCAAAGTGACTGTTGATTGCTTGATTTTTTTTAAGTGTAAGAATTTAAACGAATTTACCTGCTTCATCCACAGGGTAATATAAACGACATCCATTTTATGGCTAAGTAATTCGATGCATCCATTTAAAACATTCGCAAGAACTTAATTTACACCTGTAATTGCTTCTAGAAATTTTTCCCCGCAAATAAAATAAATTCCAAGAAAACTGCATAACTTGATTTGCCGTTTTCTTTTCTTTGCTGTAATTTCACTCTGAATACAATAACTGAAAAAATGCAGTACAATTGCATTTCAGTAAACTAATATTTTTTTAATTGCACGGTAATTTTCATTGAAGAGATTTCTCCATAAACTTCAATAGAATGTATACCTGAATGGCATAGCTGAATAGGCTAGACTAGAGACTAGACACTTACACTAGGTCTTTGGGTTAGCTGCAATTCTTCCTGTATAATACTATCGTTGCGTTACAGTCTAGGAGGCTGATGTAACATACTGCAAAGTGCGCATTCTTCAGCCACGAGGAACAGGACCGGCTTTAAGTAATTTTAATTCCGAGGAGATTATTCTTCTTCTTCTTCTAACTTCTAATATAGGCTAACAGCCTGTTCTTTGCCATACTATTGTATGGCGTCGCGCTCCATCGTTTTTTGGGTCGCCCAATACTTCTTCTTCCGTTAGGTTGGCCGTCTCCTGCAATTCGTACCACTCTACTCTCATCTATTCTTTCTATGTGCGCGTTCCATTCGCTTCTTCTATATGATACCCAATCACTAATGTTTTTGATTTTATACCCTTCGCTTATATTTGTATTCCTCACTCTGTCATATCTTGTTTTATCAGCTATTCTTCTCAGTACATTCACTTCTATGACTTCCATCCGTTGTTTACTTTTCGTCGTTTGTGGTTTCGTTTCTGCTGTGTATGTTAGTATTGGTCGTATTGTGCTTTTACATATGCTAATCTTTGTTTCTTTCCTTATGTACTGATTACCCCAGATGGCACTACTACTCTTTTTGCATTTGTGGTATGTGCCCTTATTTCTTTTTTTAGGTCTCTATAGCTGGTAATAGTTGTTCTCAAGTATTTTATTTCCCTCACCTATTCTATAGGTTTGTCATATACTACCAGCTTACACCTTGCTGGTTCTTGTGAGATCGTCATTGATTTTGTTTTTGGCACAGAAATGTTTAAGTTAAATGTCTTGCAGGTATTGAGAAATAGATGTAGCGTTATCTGTAATTGGTTCTCGCTGTCTGATATCAGCACTGCATCGTCAGCGTAACAAATTACGTTTATTTTTTCTCTACCCATTTGGAACCCATGGCTTTGTTCTACGACTTTAATGATTTCGTCCATTGTGAGGTTAAGCAGTAGCGGGCTTAACGAATCTCCTTGTCCGAGGAGATTATACCGACAAATTCAATATCTAGTTTGATTCGTTACGGGACCACAATAACACTTTACTAATTCCAGAAAATAGAAAAAAATTGTAATATTTATATCCAAGTCGGTAAATTTTCTGTATATTAATTGGCTATTGGCTACTTTTGATGAATGCGAAAAGATTCCGACCATCTCCCTTTTTAACTACAACCTCGTTCGAAGAACAGAAAATTACCTTCATTTTAACAATTCTAGATTAAATGAACTGTGGAGGCCTGAAAGTATTTTAATAATAACAAGGAAAAATAGAATGGTCTATGTACGAGAAGTATTCAAATTTAAATAGGAATTTGTTCATAAAAAGGGGTTACAGTCTTACAACGATGAAAACTATATATCTTCTCGATGTAATCCCCCTGCCTAGCATTGCACTCGCTCCACCGATCTGGAAGATTTCTGATACATTTTTGAAAGAAGTCTTTAGGTGGCATGCTTACCCACAGCTTCAATAACGTCGATATTTGACTTTTTTCGAAAGAGCAAGATCACGATTGTATAATGCATGCGGAAGCTCCTACTGCAATTTGTTTATGATTTGAACTCTTCTTGCAGTGAGTATGAGGGTGAACATTGTCTTGGAGAAAGCAAACACAGCTTTTTCTACTCTTCCGTGTGTTTTTGTTCCTGCTTAACCTTATCGCGCAAAAATTTAAATAATATTTGTTATGTTCATTTAATTGTGTCACTTCATCCGAATTAAAGTAGCAATTTAATGGCCGCTTCATAGGAATCAAATTTTTGTTTTAATTGCCATTTTTATGTTGATTACAGTTTTCTTTATTTTCTTAAAATTTCATTTATGAAAGGCCAATTCCGCAAAGCCTTTGAAAGTTCCCTTTGTAGGCTGAAATTTCCGATTAATGTGTTGTCTACACCTGACCCTAGACGCTTTCTGCGAATTTACGTGTCAGATCTTTCCAGAGCTATTACACCATATTTCTCAAGGTTGTGTAATATTTTTGACCTACGCATATTCGACCTTACACCTTCGCCCGACTCCGGTCGCCCATGTCCATGTACCGGGGCCGTAAATAAACAAAATAGGCGCTAGACTTTGGACACAGACGGACGTATCATCGAAGACCGGATATTCTTCGCGGCTCATCTGCTAAATGTCGTTTTACCGTATCGTGTTTTGCCTTAGGCAAAAAGAATCTCGACCAAGGCGGATTTAAATAAATATTAGCAGTGTTAAGCTTTGGTGCATGTACAATTAAGTGTAATTGTTGTTTCGATCTTTATCGGATATAAGCGATTTAAAACCCGTGGAAGTTGTAATTCTTGAAGCTGTTGTTTTAATCGTCTGAACCCCCGTCGGACGTAAGTTAATCCCCAGGGGCGTCGCAGCAATTATTTCGTTCCAAAGTCTCCGGAGGAACGTCGCCTATCTTTTTCCCGGACCTGAAAATACCCCAGACTGTACCTGCAT
Source organism: Limonius californicus (assembly GCA_014611495.1). NCBI lineage: Eukaryota > Metazoa > Arthropoda > Insecta > Coleoptera > Elateridae > Limonius > Limonius californicus. The sequence continues at coordinate 5,375 of JABXWE010008590.1, read as the reverse complement.
TTGGAGAACACCCCGAAATTGTCCCTGCCTCTCTCTCTACTCTATTCACCGAAAGTCATGGTAAAGGAGCTAGTTTTTTTCTGTTGTGAAAAAAACCTCTTACGCGTTAACTTGCAAAATTTTAAATAATTGAACCTTTCTTTTTTAATGCGACAAGAAGCGACCTTCAGTTATCGATTGTTATTTCTTTTTTTGTACTACTAATTGTAAAGAGTAATTATATATTCTGTTATTCGTCTAAACTCCGACGCCACTGGCCACGTAGTTGTTTGGAGAATTTAAATACCGTACGCCAGGGGCGGCTAGTTCCTCCCCTTGAACGTTTAAATTAACCGTTTGTATTACTGAATTATAAAGTCACCTTTTGCCGTCATTTTTGTATTGTGTCATTTCCAATAGTTTAATTAAATGTGTTTTAAAATTTACTGCCTCTTTTATTGTTGAGTATTTTGTATTTGTGTGTGCTTGAATTTTGTAAGCTTTATAAACAGGAGGGAGGCACAATAAAGGTGAGTCCGATTCCCGTAAGTTGCTGGCTTCTCGGTCTTCCACGAGAACCTGCAATCAACTGTGATTTGGAAGGTGGCGCCCGTTAATTTCGACATACCCTGTACACAACTAGAAAGATTTCCTTCCGTAAGCGGTTTTCGTGAACCCCCTACTCCTCTGAGCTAAGCTGCAGGCCTTTTCCCACCTATCCAGTTGCGGATCGACAAAGAAGCTCGTTTGGCCCGTAACATATTCTGCATTAATTGTTTAATTTTCTCTAAGAAAATTAACAAAGACACCCCTTGAGAACTGAAAAACTATTGTCATCACTATACTAATGGCCAAAACAGTTTTTGCTTCTCTATGGCTTCGGGGATGTGGTGAGGCACCACTGCATGCTTGCACGTTTTGACCGAGTAGTAAAATAATGTACCCAAGCTTCATCAGTTGTACAATTAAATCCATTTCCTTCCCTCTCATATCGCTGCAGTAAAAAGGAAACGATTTGCAAACGATTCAACTTGTGTTATTCGGTCAACAAGAGCGAAATTCATTTGGCACTCACCTTACGATACGTTAGCTTAATTTTTATGATGTTTTCAACACTTATTATATATACACTAATTTGTTATCCATCTGTCTTGCTGAATAAAGGTATTAACCTTTTCTTCTTTTTCACGGTTATTCGAAGTTGCGGCTCGCCGAAAATGAGGCTCTTTTTGTACAAGAGTTCTCCCGTCTCTGAAAGATTTCGCCCACTCAAACATTTAACTTCTACAAAAATGTTAGTCGCAGTATTGTGCTTGCAGTCATGCAAGTATTTGCAAGAAATAGTGTTAGATCACAGAGGTTCATAGAAAGTAGTTTTGTTGTTTTCTTAATACTACAATAGTTTTAAAGACGCAACTACAACCATTTCAGTAAACTCTAGTATTATAAAAGTTGTTTTTAAAATACACATGTATTAAATAATACTTATATGCATACATGGAATTTTTCTTTTTAGTATACATTGCCTATGTATACTTTTAAAAGAAACGCGTCAATTTCGCCTATTGTGTATGCAACCAACTATACCGACAACTAAAAATCACAAATAAACGTCACTATAGTTGTGAATTATTTGAGTATGAAGGTTATATTGATGCAGTGTTTATATTAAATAAGTATTTCATCCTGTATATAGGATACAGATGATGACTTTTTGTTAAATGCAAAAATTGGCAGAGTTATGTTTCCGTAAGGTCCGTGCACATTATATTTCTTTTGTACAAAACACATACATCAGCGGCAAAGTAGTGTAATGGTCAGCATAGCTGCCTTCCAAGCAGTTGATCCGAGTTCAATTCCCGGCGATCGCAAACTTTTTTTAATTATTATTATTCAACGTATAAAACGCATAAAATATTTCATTTCATTTCTTCGGTTAAAACGTGATTTCAGTTTTTATTTTATGGAAATTTATTACGCATCCCTCTGATTTAAATTTTCTAACAATTGTTTGACACTAAATAAAGATTAATTTTATTTTTTAGCATTGAATTAATTTGATTGCTGTGGTCACAGCATGCTCGAGTTGTCTGTATAGTTGGTTGCCTACACAATACGCGAAATTGACGCGTTTCTTTTAAAGGTATACATAGGCTATGTATACTAAAAAGAAAAATTCCCTGTATATAGTTTTATGTTATGCTTTATACGTATTTCGACATATGATGTGTCATTTTAACAAACAGTATAAACATGTGTAGTTACCAGCACAGCGAATTTTGGTTTCTAACTTGTCTTTGCTCTTCTATTCGAAAACTTCTTATAGCGGAGAATGTATGAGTTCCTGTTCAATTTACTTAGTCATTAAAGATATATTTATTAAAATGGCAAAAATGTAAAAATGTTACTATATTAATTATTTAAATTGTGAATGCATGGTTGCGTTCTAACAAATGTATAGCATAGTTAGAGTTTTGCTGGTGTTTGTATTTGTATAGGCGTATAGGTACCTTGAGTATAGTAGCAAGATTTCTAATTGTCTGACCTATATATACAGAATTACACTCAGTGAAATTTGTAGACCTCTTATTTTAACCAATCATTAGTCCTATCTTTTCCAAGGTATTGAAAGTGTTTTTTGTTGTATAAATAAATAATAATAAAATAAATTACTTTATATGTACTCTGATTACAGTTTTAGCAATTTTCTCTGATATCACACCGAAATAATTAATGTCAGTTAGTTTAGTGCTGTAGCCATTACTCTGTGTGATTTGTTTAATATTAGAAATCGCTTTGATGTAATTCTTGTGATCTAGAGAAACTGTTAAACATCTATGTATCAAATAAACAGTTTTGACGCTTTTTTTACTATGCCACTGATCGCTGTAAAAGAGATTACAACCATAACCTCAGTTTCTAGGATAATACGTTTTAGGCACATTACATAATTCCAATAGTTTCAGAAACTAATAGAATTAAATAAGGGATTTGATACTGATATTAATATCGATCCTGTGCTATTGTCTGATGAAGCGTACAATAACCTCGTTAGTAATTTGAATTAGTTTTAGATACCCCGCAATATTTCAACAAATTAAGAATATACAAATAATAAACAAAAACGCATTGGAGGACATACAGGAATGTGTTGAGTTTACTTTTTCAAAAAACGTTGCTGTGTTTCGCTATTTGGCGAAGATTAAGAGATTACAATTACATGAGCAATTTCTGTTTCAATTATTTTACGATAACAAAATATATTCTGTATTCCTTAACTATGTCATTGTTCGAAGAAGATATTTAATTCACATCACGTACTTCTAATTCACTTAAATTTGAACGCCTTACATATTTCAATTATAATTTATAAAGCTAATGAAATAAAGAAGTTAGGAGGTTAATTCACACATTTTCTGCAAAAAAAATAATTATACTTCTCTATAGCTAAGTTGAAAATATTTGATCAAAAATGTTGAATACATCTCTGTTGGCGAGGCACGCGCTATTACCGCTCTCTTGGGCCATTTATATCTCGAGAAACTGTATAAAAGCAAACAAACTGCACCAGCAGCTGACCGGTTATCCCTGACCATGGTGAAGAACTCGATCTTGTGGTAGGACGAAGACTAAAAGGAAGAGTAAAATTCGAAAGGAAATAAAATTCAATCTGAAATAAATTGCAAAAAGAGACAACCAGCTGATAAAATAAAATGCTTAATTTAAGATGTAGTGAACGCACCTGCTTGTTATTATATCAGCTACAAATGTACGAAGATGAGATTATATCTCACTGCTTTATACCATTTAAGCCTTACATGGGATCATAATTCATAACGGCAACGCTAAAATGTGTGCTTGTACGTGTACATTATGGTTTGGTGTATGGCTTTTCTTCCTTTTTGTATTAAGTGCGGTGTTTTTACTTTCTTAACATAATGCTAATATATCGTGGCTTTGAATCTTCTAGTAATAATCAGTTCTGTTACTAAAAAGGAATGTATATACTCCTTATTTTTAACATTTTCTCCTATTTATTATATAATACGGGGATGAGCTAATTACTTAGAAATCATAATAGTATATTACAGATAGGTATAGTTCCATCTACAGTTTTTTAAAGATCACATTTTATTTTAATGTTTGTTGAAAACTCAAAATATAAATTATACAGGGTGATTACTTTATCTCCTAACAGGTAGGTAGGCTACTGATATTACAACTGTTTGTATTCCATAAGTATCTTGGTAAAAAAAAACACAAAGAAAGGCAAAATAGCATAAAAATATGTTGACATAGTAATAAAATCAATAAAAAAAGTAAATGAAATAAAAACAGTAAGAAAAACACTAATTAATCATGTAATAAACGTTCACACTACCGTCCACCTTGCTGTTCACATAAGTCAATACGCCGCAGAATGGAATTCTAACATGTGTGGGGTGATTGACCCACATGATTCAATAATTCTTTCACGTAAATCTTCCTGAACTTCTACAGGATTTTCGTAGACGTGGATTTTTACTTTACCCCAAGATGCATGGAAACCAAACTCCACCCCCTTCGTATGGTGTTGTCACTTGAGTTTGATATGGGCCTAACGAAATGTTGGCCGCTAGATGGCAGCAGCGTCGCTCGAGTACCTTAATACGTCAAATTTAATTTTCGCGCCTTAAATTATTACGGTCTGGTTAATATTCAACTAAAAGTATCATTTAATTTTCTGAATTAACTTAATTAGCGATTTAATATATATGTTCAGTTAATTATTTAAGTTACTCTGTTGTTGTATTAGTAATATATTATAATAAAGCAACGTTTATTATGCGGAAATAAGCAAAACTTTTTTAGTGTTCCAAAAGTAAGTAAATATATTTTTAGGTAAAACAATCTTTGTCTTTTATTACACAACGTACAAAGATGTACTTAGATTAGAAGACAGTGCAGCAACACCATAGTTTTGTTGTAGACTCAATTTACTGAGTCATGTTTTAAATTCAAATAATCAACATGCTCCACTTAAATTCGAATAGAGTATATTTCCATAATATAAAATGAATCCTATTATATTTATACAAACGTAAAACTGTAGAGGGTATCCACTAGGATTACGTGTGCAGTAAGGAAATCAGTGCCATTGCCATGCTGTCTTTTGGGTTATCATTGAAATCAAACAAATCTTTCGCATGTATGCAGTTTCTGGGCACCTTTTTTAGTGACAATCCTAATTATGAAGTTAGCTATACAAATTCTAAATTCCTTTTTTCTAATTTACAGAACTTTGCCTAATTTTCTCGTTCATGAAGTAATAGTGGAATATAGAGTAAAAGACATTAATATTTTTTTGAATTTTTTAGTTTTCAATTAATTCTTTTCCAGGGGATGTTAAAAAATAA
>JABXWE010008589.1:0-22000 GCA_014611495.1 Limonius californicus | reverse complement strand
CGGGATTATGGCACGTATCAACCACAAAACTATCATCGCGATCGTCCAAGAGCAGAAAGGGTCGTTAATGTATAACAGCATGTCTTGGAATTAGTAGAGGAAAGTCCTAGTGTTAGCACTAGAAGACTTGCGTTACAAACTGGCGTTTCCCATTGTACTGTTTGGCGGATTTTGCGGGATCAGGGACTATACCCTTACCACGTTCAACGCGTTCAACGTTTGCAACCAGCGGATTATGTACGTCGGCACGATTTGTGTGAATGGCTTCTTCAAAAGTGCAATTTTTATGAAATCGGAACTGCTTTAAAATATATTCATATATTTTTTGTAATTTAATGGCCTTTTTTTCTAATTTAACACATAGAAATATATATTTAAAAAGTTAAAAAGTAAAGCTTTGAAGGGCCGCACGAAAAAGTGAACCGGGCCGCGTGTTGCTCATTCCTGATATAGATAATACAATATTTAATTTGTTACCCACAATGGTTTGTTATGTTTACAAATAACTCGAAGTCAATTGTACATATTTGTGGATATCTCTACAAGAATTTACCATTACATTTTTGATAGTGGTTTACAAGGCTGTTTCAATGCTCCAAGCCCAAACAATTTTGCTAATTCTAAATCTAACCTTTATAACTGTTATTAAATAGAGATTTAGAAAAATATAGGTTACATATTTTAAAACAGTTATTGGTTATTGTAGAGGACGTTCTATAAGAAGGTGCCAAACCCAACGTGTTTTTGAAGTTGAACACCCTTTATATTTTAGCATTTTTAATGGTGGAAGGTTGTAAAAGCCAAGACTTAATAGCTTCCGCATTATTCACTTGTTTAATTTGAAGAAAGGGGTAGTTTTAAACTTTTATAACTTACTTATCTTCAACGTCTTCTACCATTGGTGTAGGTAACTTGTATAACTATGAAAGCGAGTTGGTTCTAATTTGCTAAAATTCTTTCTTGGTCTCTAGTCTTCAGCATCAAACTGTTCTATAAAGAAAAACCTAATATACTGTATAGAGTGAAGAGTGGTTTCAAATGGCATTATTTGATTTCTCATTTTTTTCTCAGAAAGCCATAAATAATTTAAAAGTCCATGCTTAGTTTGGTATAGAGTATTGTGTATCTAAAGTTAATAGTTACTAAACTATTCTACTTTTAAATCATTCTATTAGTGCTCTTAAGAGAAACTAAAATCCAAGCTGAGGCTTTGTTAATCATTGTGAGGGAAGTTTTATAGTAATACTAAATTAAATTGTATTCGCTTGAAGCGACAGGATGGTTGTAACCGTATTTTTTAGCACAACAATTAATTGCTATCCATAAAACACAATCATATACAAGATATTCAAATAATTTGAGAGCAGGAGTTAGTTGCAGGTTATGATATTATAATAAATAAATCACACACAGTAACAGCCAACAGAACAACTACAGTAACTCAGTTCTCTGAAAAAAGAAACGTATGATTTCACGCAAATGTAAATATTAAATATTCAAAATTTAGCAGTTTTTCGCGCTTAAAATGAAATAATATGGCGCATTTATTTTTTGTTGCAAAATGTAAATTTAAATTAGAAAAAACCGTTAGCAACTCCTTTATACGATACACGTTTATATATGTAAATATATGTTGTGGGATATTGAATATACAACACATAAAACTATTAACCAATAAGAAAATGTAATTTTATTAACAAGAACTACTAAAAGTATTTTAAAAATAATAAACTTATAGGTACCAGCCTGTAAAATATCTACAAAATTCCGGGAATGTGGTAGAAAAAAACATGGTTATTTGTATTCTAAATACCCAGTAAGGCTGGCGACTTAGCTGGTTATGAGGTTAGTCCTTCTGACCACTTTATTTATTGGAGTGTGAACCTCACATATGCCACACCCTGTATTAAATGAAAACTTTTAATAGACTGTTAGATTTTAAAATGATATGTGGGCTTCTACATTTCAGAAAATCTAAAAAAATAAGCCAAATCACATATAAATAAACAGTAAAAATAAACAAATAATTCGAAAAAATATCGAGAAAAACTTAAAATGTCGAAAAAAAAACATCCAAATTTAGATTCGCACATCCAAAATATTTTGTATAGCGGAAACCGGGTTATATTATTGGAATTTATAAGAATCAAAAAACAAATTATCAGCAAGAAGAAACACGGCGTGTATTGCGCTAGAAGTACAGCGGACGCTCGATAACGTGAACTAATTCAGACCCGAGTGTGTTCACATTATCGAAATGTTTACATTAGCGAGCGTGATTTTATTAATAAGCAAATTATTAAAAGCAACGTTTAATAACACAATTAATATTTTTTTGCTAATTGTGTCACTCGCGCACCTGGTGCAACTTCATCTGTGATTTTCACTTTGTCACTCGTATGTACATTATAAAAACAATAAAAACACAAGCGTTTACGTTATCGAGCTGTACAGGTTGCTTATATTATCGGGCGTTCCATTTAATCCTATAATAAGAAATTTGTGTTTACATTAGCGCAATGTTTCCATTATCCAGTGTTTACGTTATCAAGCGTCTGCTGTAGTTATTTCTAGCGTTACGTCCGTCATTCTGCGTATAATAAAATTTGGCCTATATAATATATTGGGTTACATTTTATAGGAAACTGTCCCTCTGAAGACTAGAGTTCAATAAAAATATTTTGCAAATTAGAACCAATTAACTTCATTAAGTACATGAGAATAAACCTATCCATGTTTTCTAGATTGCATATGAACAATTGAATAATGCAAACACCAGGACGATACACTCTTACATAATTTGAATACAGTCGAACCTCTCTATAACGAATTCCTAAATCCCACCAAAAAATTCGTTATAGAGAAAATTCGTTATAAGGAATATAGCGAAACACATACATATTTGTCATAAACATTTATTCTATATAAAATCATACATACATAATATATGTACTAAATAAACAAATACATGTGCTAGATGGGACAAAATACATACATTTACGTATCGGTAAAAAATTCAGTAATTTTTGTTTGTACATTTCTACATTCAGAAAAGTTTTCTGTTCGTAATGAACCTCACACTTATTTAGAGCCATGAAAACCGCTTCCGGAATATCTTCCTCGAACTGGAATCCTTGGCGAATGGTTTCAAATGCCTTAATCATTTCTGTTTTCGTAGGTTTAATTGCAACTGGTTCATCGTTATCTTCATTACAATTAATCTCCTCGTCCTCATTCCCTGGCCTTCTCACATTCCAAAATTTCTTCGTCGTTGGGATATTCAGCTATGGCAATTCCTTCGTTTCTATTAAGGTAATCTTCTAGTATAATTTCTTCCTCGATATTACCTAGTGACTGAAGCTTTTCCCATGACATTTTCATTTCGTGGAGCGATAGGTTGTCATCGTCAAACCAGTCATCAGAAAATGCATTTTGGAAACAGTTTGCGATGGTAGACTCTTTCACTTCATCAGTCCAAAACTTTGTTAGTTCTGAAATGCAGTCCCTTAGATTAGTTGTCGAGGGTGTAGCTGTATTTTCTTCCAAGTGGTTCAGAATTCTCATTATAATCCGTTTCCGGTAGTGAAATTTCAAGTTCTTTATTATGCCCTGGTCCATAGGTTGCAATTTTGATGTGACATTTGGAGGTAGAAAAACAAGCTTGATACTTTTCTATTTGTTAGATACATCTGGGTGTGCAGGGCAGTTATCCACTATCATCACTATTTTTCTGCGTTGTTTGGTCATTTTTTTTTCCAGATCTAGTAACCATTCTTCAAAGATGTCACTGGTCGTCCACGCTTTTTTATTGAAGCGGTAATCAACCTCGAATGATTTTGTGCCTTTGAAACACTAGGGGTTCTTGCTTTTGCCGATGAGTAATAGCTTATGTTTCTCAGTTCCATCCATATTGGCACTAACCAAAACAGTCACTCTTTGTTTGCTCTTTTTTCTTCTTCTTTTCTCCAGTCGATGCAGGTCTCTTCACTCACATCCGCACTTTCCCCATTGATTGCCTTCTCGACTAATTTTATGTAGCCAACCAGAACTTGCTTGAAATCGGGAATGACCAAGTTCCGCAGCAAATTTTAAAGCTTTTTCTTGAATAAGTGGACCAGACAATGGCACATTTTTTGCACGCATTACGTTAAACCACTTAAGCACTGCTTCGTCGATGTCCTCAAAAACACACAATTTTAGCCGCTTGCTGGCCGGGTCAAAGTTTTCTTTGACACTTAAAATTGAGTCACGATTGTTTAATATCGTTGATAAGCTGCTTGCCGGAGTACCAAATTTTTCTGCAAGATCTTTCTTCTTAAACCCCTTATTGACGTCTTCGATAATTTTGATTTTGTCTGTTAGGCTTAAAGCTTTTCGTTTTGCCATATTCACGCGTTGTATCACTTGTTGTCACTTCAAGACTTAACATAGAAATAAGCAGACAAAATAAAAATGGTACCAGAATAGAAACTCGATTGGGAAATTCCAAACAAGTCCATTAGAAGCTAATTTGTTGCTAAGTTGTAATTGTTGCACCATAGGGTTGAGCCGCCCCCTTGAGTGGGCTGTTGTTAGAAAGCGGCTTGGACCATTATAGTTGGGAAAACCCAGCGTAAATCCCTCTGACCGCCCACCGAAAAACTTCGTTATAGAGAATAAGCAATTCGCTATAGGGAGGTAATTTTACATGTATTTTTGCGTAAGTGCAATGGTTCCGTTCTAAATTTCGTTATAGAGAGAAATTCGCTATAGAGGAGTTCGTTATAGAGAGATTCGACTGTATTCTCTTGATGGGGAGTTTTAAAATGTTAATACATACAAAATGTTCCATTTAAAGTAATATAAAATTGGTTTGACACCTTAACACTATAATCAAAATTAGTTACAAGCTCAAGATCTGTTTAGTAACATTAATATCTTTATTAATAACAGCAAATATAATTTCGAAGTGGAAAAACCCGTTGTAGTACATATTTTTGTAGTTATAATAACCTTATCAAATTTTTTGTTCAAGTATGCAATTAAATAAAACATTTGGAAAAAAAATATTCAAAGATACTACTATTCGAACATAGCTTTTCCCTGAAAACAGCAGATACGAACAGTTGTATTAAGTAGACCTAAAGAACAAGCCCATATTTGTTATGTAACCTAGTTCAAACAAAACAGTAACGTAAGAGAAATAAGCAATTGTTTTTTTCAGATGCAACTGTGAATGTATATTGTTTCCATGGTGGATCTATATTTGCATTGATCTCAAAATTTTGTAAAGTAACGACAAAAGAATAAAAACCTATCAGAATTGTGGCAAAAATACTTATAATAGTTTCCATTAAAAAAAAACATCGCCCCGCATCTTGCTCTAAGGTTTTAATTTAATTTTTACAGCCATCTTGTAGATATTTCTATCCTATTTACAACTACTGACTGGATGACACAAATGTGTTGCACCAAGAATCTCCTATAAAAATTGTATATATCCTAATCTTCAAATTTTGTATCAGTTATAAGTATTTTTGACATAATTAAAATAAATTTAATGCATATTGTTTGCATAATGGCCACCATTTTGTTTTTACAGTAACTTATGTTTTACTGGGTATTATTGGAAAGCTTACATTGTTTTCTATAGAGTTGTCTACAAATTGCTTAGGATTACCCTACAAAAAATGCTACCCGATAAAAAAATAAAATGACGAGCGCAATTGAACTAAAATGCATAGAAGATCCACATAACCTCAAATTAGCGATTTCAAATATGGCAGTGCTTTAATTAATAGAATAGAATTGTGGAAATTTGTTTACTCATGCCGTTTAATAATTATTAACAAAATGTACAATTGCAATTCGGTAGTGGAACAAAACCCAAGCAAAATCATATTTTAGCTACTTATTCTAAAAATCTTTTAACTTGGCATCCAAACACAGGAGACAATTTTCCAGTGTTTGTTAATTTCGCAAATACTTCATCAAGTAAAATTTTCATTAAGCTCGCTACCATAAGGCACAGAATTAACAGTATTTTTGAAAGAACACACATCAGTTTATTAAAAAAAAAATGTTAGGACAACTTATTATTTTCCTTTCCTTGACTGGTTTTCAATTTTTCACTCTTTACATCTGCATTACCAACATCAGAACTTAAACATTCTGTACTAATTTTCATTGCTTAGCTGAGCTTTTGCTAACACATGTGCTATGCTTTCTTTTTCTAACATTTCTAGGTACCATAATCGAGAGGCTTTGGTGATAAGTGCTTTGCAAGTCGAAAAGCATCCCATAACAACACCCGGGCCTTTCGCAACTCCACCCCCAGCTCGTAACATACACCCTAGCATTCATGCTCCTTTGCAGATGACTCCACCTCTAGGCATACGTTTGGGGTCTAGGGGTGGAAGCCCCATTTTGAGACCTGGCTCTGGGGGTAGCAGCAGTTATGCAAGCGAGCCTTATAGGAATTCACCTAAACCTCATTCGCCTAAACTAAAATTAAGGTTTTGTACTTGTAGTTCCCTTGCTTATACGACATCTTGTGGTTGTAATTGTGTAGTCCTTGGAAGTAAAATTAGCATGACTTGATTATAGTGCTTTCCCTATGTACTGAATTGTTCAGATTTTTTCTTACAGTAAAAGAAAAAGAAACAAAAACTGCATCCTATCAGTGCATACGGAAAACATGTCTATGTTAAGAATTGTAAATGTAGGTAGTTTTTCTTATGTTATACCGTACTTGGACTCTTGGGAATGCTTACAGCTGCTTGCAATTCCATTTTTGATGTAGATGTTTGAAATTTGAGTATGATAGTTTTTGAATTATCCTAGAAGTAAAAGGAAAGTACAAGGTGTATTCTCATAATCAGTTTCAAGTGAAACAGTACATTTATTATAATTAAATAAAAATCGTATGACAACAAGAAAATTACAATTACACATACAGGTTTTCAGTAAAATCTATAAACATTTTCCATGCAACAATAAGAAATGATTAATAGAAATAGAAATTGCATTTCAGTTTTATTTTATTATAAAATATTACATATACATACATAGTAATAATTCAAAATATAAGCTTTAATTAACCCTGAATAAGATATACAATTAACACGATGATTTTACATTTCTGCTTATTAGTATTTCCTCATTTTTTTTTGTAAACGCGCTTGCAAATCAATTCTTAATTTAATTAATAAGTAGATATCATATAATAATTTTTGCATTTCTCTGTATAATACAGAGTTAGCACATTGAAATATGTATTGAACATATAAATCAAATAAAAGTGTGTTGAAGTTATTAATAGTATTATATTTGCTTATTAATTAATATAATTTCAACAAATTAAGACAAGAACTAGTTGAAAATTATCCCTGTTTTAGGTATTTTGTTCTTAATGTTATTTTGCTATAAAGTAGCTTAAGGTAGAATATATTCTGTTGTATTAGCATCTTTAATTCAATATTATTCGTTATTTAATGTTATCATACTTGTAGAATGTATCGGCGGTAGTATTTATGAAAACAACATTCTTATAACAGACTAATATTCCTAGTTTTTTAAAATTCATTTACATTGTTATTTCAGGATAAGAAAGGTTGTTCTATTTTAAATACAGTGCGGTCGTAAAATGTCCTCCCCCCCACTACTAACTTTTGAACAACTTGATATTTCTTCACAAAATTAATATTTTGAAATAATTACATTTTAAATTCTACATTACCATTTGGCTAAAAATCACAAAGACTGTAAGTAGTAAAATATTTTCTTATAACAAATATGTGAGATTAAATTTAATCTCATGTGGTATAGCTAATACTAATTAATATTGCTGAATTCGCAGATTGGAGGCAATGATCAAATAGGAAACATAATGTAGGGACATGACTTAATAAGTAAAATGTACAAAAAAACCTGTGTATGGTATATGTATGGTTTATGTGCTTTAATGGGAGTCTAAATACTACTTTTTAGCCCATATTTAAATTTGAACTTCTTGGCAATAGAAAAACCTATTTAATATCTCTTCCCGTGCTTTCTGGAAAGTTTCAATTCTGATATTTGCACAAGCCTCTGTTATTTTAAGTTCTAAATCCAAAGGGGAATCGGCTTCTGTTTGAAAAACCTTCGATTTAACCCTTGACTACTATGCAACTATATTTAGTCCGCTCGTACTATGCCAGGGTCCAAGGGACCCAAGGAAAAAAATAAAAAAATGTTATAAACAAAATCAAATAAAACTTGAATTCTTGCAAAAAGTATTTGGTAATATAATGAACAAACGTTAAATGCCTATATTTAGTTTTCAAAACAGTTTGCACAAACTTTTTTGGCACATGTCATGCAAAGTGGTTTTTTGCACTATGCGCATGACATGCTGTATTTTCGGTCCTGTTTAGGAGGGCAAAAAGCGCATCTCTTTCTTTTGGACTTGGAAATATCTTCCTCAAGGACTGTTTCAACTGTTAGTGAAGTACCAAGCTTCTTGGCGATCAGTTGTCGAAGATGACATGGGATGCGTTTGTTATTCATGCGGGTCTCCAGATGTTGCTTGCAAAGGGCGATTCCGAGCTGTTTGATGAAATTATATCGTGTAATCACCTTGCCATTTGGTGAAAATTGGTACAGATCTCTGCTATTAACCCCAGTCACATTTAAAATGTAATGGAAAATCGCCATTGGCCAATGGCGGGTCCTTTGAGACGTAGAATAAGCAGCTCATTTCTGATCCAGAGCATCTACGCCAGCTTTAGTTGAATTGTAGAATTCTATTATTTCTGGCTTTTTCGAAACTGGATTCACGTAGGAGTCATGATGCAAGCTTGATAACAAAACAACGGCTTTACTCTTCTTAGGAACGTGGCTGACCAAAGTAACTTTCGCTTGAAATCCGAAAAGAGATGAAAGTGCTGGACGTTTTTTGTTTGGCAGAAATTCGAGGGGTATCTGTCTTTTATTTTTTTTCAGAGTTCCAACGTAAGTTAAATTATGTTTTTGTAACTCGTTTACTGTCTCCACTGACGAGTACCAAATTATCAGCTGTTATATTCCGGTTACTTTTCAAAGGAAGGTGATTGACCAAATGATTGACAACTTGCGTGGGATGCGGCAATGGGTTCTTGGGTTGGTTTACGATGCTTTTCCCCAAATAAACTTCAGCTTTACACATATAATGTGTCTTTGCATCAGGCAGAATTTGAATTTTAATTCCGTACTTTTGCAGGCTTATTGGGCTTGTACATGCAGAAACTACACCTACCCCGAAACGGTACTAACATTTCATCGATCGTCAAATATGCACCAGGAGTGTAGCTGTTGGTTGATCGAGTCACAAGCTTCTCGTGCCAAAGTCATGGTACAGTTGAAAATGTCTCTACCTGTTCCATCTGTGTTCCACATTGAACGTAAATCCTCGTGGTTTGATTTAAATATGCCTTGTAAATATAGCAAACCCACAAACGCCATGATTTCTGAGAGATTAGTATCACAAATGAATGAAGGACGAAGTTTTATTGACGTAGTATAAGTAACATTCATCGCTCATATTTTTTGATTAGTCCACTCTACAATTGGCTATAACATTTCGTCACTGATTAGAAGATTCCATGCTTCAAGAGCATTACTTGGAGGATTATGTTTCGCATCACCAGCAAGGCCAGGTAAAAGGCATATAAGATTATCAGCAGTAGTCCTGCGTTTTTTAGGGCATTGTTTTGCCCATATAGTTCGATCTTTACTATGCCAAACTCCTGTTTGACTTGGCTAATATGAAAAAAATATTTAAAAAAACTCCACAGTTACAGAAAAAAAATAAGTCCCATTTTTTGGACGTTCGCTGACTATAAGAAATATTTAAAAAATTAGACAAAGAAAAATTTTTAAACATTTATTCAGGTTCAAACAATGTTGTTTTACACTAACTATGTATTAAACATATAATAATAAAAAAGTCATTTTGTGTGAAAAGGAACGAAACATATGTCATATAGGGGTACATCACATTTGCTACAAAGCCTCTTTGTTTTTGTTTTACCACATAAAGCACATCTTCATTGTGTCGTTATTGGAACTACCAAATGTCCTTTGCCATCAAATCTCACATCCAAGCTCACTTGTCCACCTAGAAGTTTAGAGTTTTGTGGACCCGGCCTTTTTGGAGCAGAAGTTGTTTTAGAAAGGTAGGCCAACACTACTTTCCTGCGTACATCCAGAAGCAATACATTTACTTGAGAATTTGTAATTTGATACAATCTTCAAATGTTGACAATGTATATGTCTAGGAGTTGTGTGAATAATGGCCACCACCATTTTTTTGAACGAATTCTAATTCTATAAAGTAAAACTTGCTTATCGAACATATCCACTGCACCCATATGTGCATTGTATTTTTGTATGACCTTAGGTATAGGAATTTGAACTTGCTTTCTGTCTTTACCGGAGTAACGTCTACTTTGTCGTAATGGCTCAATGGAACTGTAATTAGTGGGAAGTGAAACTGGTTTATTGTCATTCCATTTTAGCACAAGTACTTCATTTGATTGGTCGAATCTATAATCAAAATAACCCCGAACCTTCTCTTTTTCCATTTGCTTGCTGGAAATCAAAGGACACTTTTGTGTTCGGTTTTCACAGACTGTTCCGGTTGCTTTAATTCTCAGCTCACTAAAGTGGCACATTATTTCATGGCTGGTGAAGATATTGTCAAAAAATAATTCATGTTTTTCATATTGTTCAGCAGGGATTGGTGAAATTAGGTTTGTAATAACTCAAACTCCCAACGGTCCTCCGATTTTCTTACTTTTGCCACAATGTGTTTCAAAATTATATAAATATCCGCTTGAACTACATGGACACCAAAGTTGGTAACCGAATTTGATTGGTTTTCCGCGCATGAACATTTTTGCAGAATGTCCTCCATAATATCGAGCTATGATTTCATCTATTAATAAATGGGCGTGAATTATGCCAGATTTTTAAAAGTTTTGATTTAGCATATCAAAATATGGTACTTTGAACAGTTTGTCGATTTTATTGAGGCGTGAATTGTCCACCAAATGGAGATACTTGTCTATGTCTTTGAATCGTCTTCAAGGCATCACACTGTTAACTAAAGGTACACCAGCATCCGGGGATTGTTGCCAATACGTGTCTTCTTAAGGAAGTTTGTGATAATCACTAAACAATAAAACTTCTCAATTCATCGGCAATAACCGAAAAATGTGAGTCACTTTTCTGCTGTGCGTACAATGTGCTTTGCTCTACTATATGATCAATAATGCCTTGAGAGAAAAACTGTTAAAAAATTTCAACTGCTGCTTTACCGTATAACAGAGATGTAACATTTTCAAAATTATTTTCGGATAAACTGTTCGTCTTAGTGTACTGTATTTGATTCTTTGTCCACTTTTCCTGTTTTGCAACTGTTTGAGAAATTGAAAAGCTTGCTGATGTACCTTCATTACGCGGAAGATGGTTCGTCATTTTACCCATCTTACGTTTTTTTACGGCCAGTGGTTCATCATCGCTGCTCAATTCAGATTCGTCATTTATATGTAGGTACCTGCAACATCTTCCACTTCTTCTTACTTCCTCTTCTTCAAGATTATTTTCATTAAAATTCTCTGTGTCAGTTAGCTCATCAGGAAAATAAAAACTGCTTCAGTTTTTTCCTGCAAAGTTCGACCATTCGCCATAATTATTGTTAGTATCACCGGTTTTAACACTCAATATTCAAACGTGAGCAAACACAATAGCTGAATTAAAGTGACAGAACAGAAGGACTAATTATTTCAATTGTCTTACTTCTGTTGTTTCGCCTCCTACATTTTTTTTTAGCGTTTTGCTTAATATCGGAAACAGATCTGTCATTTGTTTTTTAATTCTATAAAATTTCCCCAAAATATTGAATTATACTCTACTCAAAGAGACCTTTCAAGTGAGTTGTCACTCGACCCTCATTGCCATTTAAAAAAATATACAACTTAAATATGTACTAAATACTAGACACAAAGAACAGGAACAAACAACCGGTATTAAAAGAACAGTAGGAGAAAGATCACCGGATGGCGACAGTCTACAAGAACAGCTAAGAAAAATAACCAAAACAAAAATTACGAAAATGAAAAACTAGAAAGTAAAGATGAGGGAGAAAAGACAACGACAGAACAGGCTATGATAATGGAAACGAACAAGGATAACAATACGAAAAAGAAAACAAACAATAAACAGACAAACTTAGAACCAAACAAGAATAAGAAAAAGAAAAATAGCAAAAATACTAGCAATAGAAAAAAACATAAAAGAACCACAAGAGAAAATTAAAGTAAATATATGGAAACTAGGAGTGTGGAATACTAGAAGTTTACAAGGGAAAGAAATCGAAATAATAAACGAATTCGAAGAAGCAAATGTAGAAATACTGGTAATAAGCGAAACAAAAAAAAAGGAGAGGGTAAAACATACCTAACAAATGGACACATACTAATATACAGTGGAGTGCAAAATAACCAGAGAGCAGCAGCAGGAGTAGGATGTATAATACACAGAAAATTGGCAGGACAAATTATAGAGTGGAATGCAATATCCAAGAGAATCCTACTAATAGAACTAAGAAACGAACAAGGGGAGTACACAACAATAATATCAATATATGGACCAGACGAAAACGAAAAAGATAAATTCTGGGAAGAACTGACAACAATAACAGAAGAAGCCAAAGGAACACTATACTTGGCAGGAGACTTCAATAGTAGAGTAGGCAAGAAAGATACAGAATATAAAACAATAATAGGAAAACACGGAGAGGAAACGCGTAATAACAATGGAAAAAGACTACTAGATTTCTGCCAACTCCAAAACTTAATAATAACAAACACTTTCTACCAACACAAGGAAATACACAAATATACAAGAGAACAACAAAATAGAGGCGAAAAATCAATAATTGATTATATAATAGTACAAAAAGAAGAGAGAATATAATGGAGAGATGGAGAGAATACTTTATGGAACTACTGGGACATCATAGACAAAATAATGAAGAGAATACAAACGAAACCGAAATAGAAAACCAGAGAGAAGAAGAAGAAACGGAAGAAATAAAAATGGATGAGCTGAAAAACGTAATAAAAAAACTAAAAAACGGCAAAACACCAGGAAATGACTAAATCACCACAGAAATGATAAAGAATTTGGGAGAGGCGGGGAGAGAAACCCTTCTAGAAATAATAAACAAAGCATGGAAAAACGGAAAAATCCCAGAAGAGTGGGGAGTAGCATTAATAAAACCGATACACAAGAAGGGAGACAAACATGCGAAAACTATAGAGGAATAACACTACTGAACACAATAGTGAAGATATACGAACAAATTATCAATAATAGACTAAAGATATTCCTAGAACCACAACTAGCAGAGCCACAAAGCGGATTCAGACCCGGAAGAAACACCCAAGATCGTATCTTTACAATAAAACAAATAATAGAGAAAAAACAACCTCAAAATAAAAATATTTACCTAGCTTTCATAGATCTACAAAAAGCTTTCGACACGGTACCGAGAGGAAAAGTATGGAAGGAACTTAAGGAAAAAGGAATAAACAAAACAATAAAAGTGATTCAAGATCTATATAAAAACAACACAAATTATATAATAAATAATAACATGAAATCAGAAGGATTTAAAACAGAAATGGGACTACGACAGGGAGGAGGATTAAGCCCAACATTATTCAATGTGCATATGGATGGGATTATCAAGAAAAGTGAACAAAAAGCAAATAAACTATTCATTGGATATAGAAACCTGGAAAGAGTAGAGATAACAGCAGGAGTATTCGCGGATGACGTGGTGATAACCGCGGGAAGCGAAAAGAAATTACAAGAAAACCTAAACATATGGAAAGAGACAATGGAAGAAGAAGGCATGGAAATAAACATAAACAAAACGAAAATAATGGTAATAGGAGATAAAGACATAAAAACAAATATTGAAATAAGTAATGTCAAAATAGAACAAGTAGAAGAATTCAAATACTTGGGGGTAACCTTAGAGAGAACAGGAAAACAAGAAGCGGAAATAAGGGAAAGAATCGGCAAAACAATAAAACTATACTACGCAATGAACCAAAAATTCATAAATAAAAAAGAAATAGCTAAGGAGACAAAAATAAAAGTTTTTAACACGATATATAGACCAGTACTAACGTATGGATGCGAATCGTGGAAACTCTCTAAAAGAGACAAAAAACAAAATACAAGCAATGGAAATGAAATACCTGAGACGAGTAATGGGAGTGACCAGAGAGGACAGGATCAGGAATACACAAATAAGGGAAGACCTAGGAGTAAAACCAGTAATGCAATTTATCGAACAGAGACAACTTAGTTGGTGGGGACATATACAACGAATGAACAATAACAGACAAGTCAAATTAGTATACGAAGCGAGACCACAGACAAAGAGGAAAAGAGGAAGACCAAGAAAAACATGGAATCAAGATATAAGCAGAATACTTCAAGATAGAGGAAAAACATGGGAAGAAGCAAAAAACTTAGCAAAAAACAGAAAAGATTGGAAAAAATTTATAGAGACGAAATGAAATATAATGTAAATATATAAAACAAAATGTATACAGTAATATAAAATGTAAACCCGACACCGAATAGGTAAAAGGGGATATGATTATAATAATAATAATAACTAAATACTAGTATTTAGTCTCCCATTAAAGCACACAAAATTTCGTGAAGATATATCAAGTCGTTCAAAAGTTAGTAGGCGGGTTGACATTTTACGACCGCATTGTATATGTATAGGGTTGTCCATTTAAAATACAAGCTAAATTTTACAATCGGCTAAAAAACTATAGTTAAGTATTTCCCATTTTAACAACTTTTTGAGGCCTATCTAAATAACTTAAACATATTGAATCTGACACAGACTTAAAATCTTCTTTATTTTTTTTTAATGTATTGAATAATAAATAAGCTGGTCTTAAGTAAAATCTAAATTAAATGTTTTGTAGTGAAAAGAAAAAAGTATTGGCTGCATTACCTTTATAACCTTACTCTTTAAAGAACAACAGTTTGAAACTAATATTGGCTTTATTTTTATTATTATATCTAAACATGCTTTATTGCAATAATAATATGTATGAGAGACAAAACAGATTTTTTAAATTTAACATAGGCTATCCCCTCATAAGTAACACTTCAGCTTTACCCCTTGCAAAGATACTAAAAGAATGCCTTGTACTACCTGAATAATTCAACATTATCGTGTCTATATTCATGTAAAATATTTTTATATCTCGGATGATGTTATATTGTTTGCATAATACGTTTACAAAACAGTCTGTGTACAGTGCACGTATGTACTCGATTGTTTATTGTAATAACAATGTCAGGTGTTCATCTCATTTCAGTTGTTTCTAATCACACTCTTCATACAGGTACATGAAGTCCATTTTTCCAAAAGCAGAAGAGACGGTTATTTTGGATATACTCAGTAATAACGAAAACAATATACAAAAAGCATCGGACATTTTGAAAGAGATGGGATTCGAGAAACGTGACAGCGCAAAGCTACTGCGACAACTTGCTCCTAAATTAGAACCTAAACCTAAAGAAAGACCACAACCTGATATTCCCGTTGTTCCAAAAATAAAAACTGTAGACGAAAAGAAAATAAGTATGTTGTACTT
Organism: Limonius californicus; assembly: GCA_014611495.1. Lineage (NCBI taxonomy): Eukaryota > Metazoa > Arthropoda > Insecta > Coleoptera > Elateridae > Limonius > Limonius californicus. The sequence continues at coordinate 6,302 of JABXWE010008589.1, read as the reverse complement.
TTCAAGATTTTCCTTTAATTTAATTGCAACTTTTTGTAGTTAAGTCGGGCTTACAAGAAAAATACACAGATATCCCAGAACAAGTTATAACAATGGCACTAGAAAGTGTTGACTTTGATAAAGAACGGGCAATTCAAATTTTACAAATAATGGTGCAAGAGGAATCTGACAAAATCACTAGCGAGCAACAAAACGGGTTAGTATATTAACTGCTTTAGTTTGCTATATGCCTCTACAAAGAGGAAAGCTAGCAAGTATTTTGTATGCACTAAACAACACAATTCGCCCGTTCACGTACGATCAGGAGAGTTAAGGCAACGTGGTCTCCGATCAGACTTGGATGGATGACCTGAAGGTTGCGTTAACGCGGCGCCTCTCTCCCACGAGGATTGATCACTATGGGAGAGCAGATCAACGACCCCCCTTATGGGGGAGGCCCTTCCCCAACAATTGGATGTTGCAGGCTAATAAAAAAAAACAACACAATAAGCATGGCGTAAGTATACATGGTGTGTGCATAGAGCGACCTAAACGCGTACTCTGCGCGCATGACGTCATCTTCGAGACTCGAACGCTAGTTTGTCGCGTTAGTTGCTATTTAAAATCAGGATTATTGCGTCTACTGTGGAAATAATAAAACTCATCGAGATAACTAAGCTATGGGTCAATAAATTCACAGATATTTATAATAACCACCACCCAAAATAAATTTATTATGTGGAAATACCACGCTGCATACCGAAAAACTAGCCTATTTATGCTATTACAATATAATATAAATAATTTATGTCTAACTGTTGGTTGTTTTTCTCGTTTTTTTACCATTTTAGCTTTATCTACTTTGCTTACGCCCTGTAAAGAAAGTGTAAATTGTTTAATTCTTAGATAGGTACGCGTTCTAACAAGGCATCGTAAGATTTCTTCCGGAAAATTTTCGAATTCTAGTTTCAATAAATTTACAATCCTAGTAACAACCAATGGCTTTCTGTCAAATAAATCTCCATGTAGTGCGAGAAATTTGACTTCCATACTGCGAGCTATATCAGACGGATTAATAAGCGAACCCCTAGATATTTTAGAAATCCAGTTGTAATTAGTCGCAACTTCTTCCTTTGTTTTTGTACCTAAGTGTAGATGTGGATACTTAAGAGCATATCGGTGTGCTATGTATCCAGTAACATAACGAAGTCCTTCATCACTAATTATATTTTCCGATTTAACTTCAACAGCCTCCATGACTTCAAAATTTTCAGTTACCGGACTTGATGTAATAAGACTATTGTGTAATAAACCTGGAGAACACTGTAAGTGTTGATCAGTTTCTGTCGCGTATAAATCGTAGCTAGTAGAAACAGTAGCGTTTTCTTCTGTTTTTGTCAAAGAGGGATTAGTTAAATTAATATCGCACATAAGATCATCTGTATTTTTATTCATTGAGAAAACAGCTTCGGAATGTGTGCCAAGAATATACCATTTGAGGCGATGTTTAACATCAGAAGGCGATGGGTACTCATTGGCTCCCATTGCTCGTAAGTACGAAAAAAAATTCTCTAGCATATCTTGGTTGATCCTTGTAATTATATACGTAATTGGAAATTTTTTGGATATATCTTCGCAAAGCATTTTTAATGCTGAATTGGTTGTTAGTATTCCTCTTTGGAAAGATAGCATTGCCTGTTTCCTTTTAGTTATCCCTTTTGTATGTAAAACTTGCCTCATGCTGCGTACAGTTTCACTCATTTTATTTAGGGCTTCATTTTGCTTTTCTAAAGTTACACCATAACCGTTAATGCCTTCATGTTTCCCATATTTTGTACTAGAATTACATACATCAAACCATCATTGGCAGTTTTAAAACACTGCTGTGTCTTTCCATCCATCTGAAAGCATATTATTTTCGCCACACCATTCTATAGCCCTTGCTGTCGTGTTAGAAAAAAATTGTGTTGCCAACTTAACCTTTTGGCGTTGGCAACCGGATACAGTAAGGTGTAAATAGGTAATTTTAAAAGCAAGCTTTAAGTCAGAGTCTGATTGCAGTGCCAGTAATTCTTCTATATATTTTTTGGTAACTGCTGGTTTGTCATTAGCCAAGCAAATCCATGGTCTATAAAATGGTTTCTTAGTAACTTAATTAAATGGGTACGTCAGCCATAACATAGATCTTTCTGGTTGAATCATATGGATTAGGAAAGAATGGCTTCTGTTCAGTAATTTTAAGATCTTTCCAAATAGCTACATTTGAGGGAGACATATCACTTGTTAGAGAAATTATGTGAAACCCTGCTTGCTCGAGATTAATAATAACATCATTTATTATTTCAATTTGAATGGCTTGGTCAAATTTGTAATAAACTGGTTGTTTCCAGTTGCCAAATAACGACCATGTCATAATAACCTGTACCGATTTACAGGGCCCTACTACTTGCTTCTTTACCGGATCAAAACATACTTTGTCGGAAATGTACATTTCATCGTACGTCAACATTTGGATTTTGCCTTCATAAGTGTTATGACATCTGTTAATAGTCCTTCATCAGTATTTAAGTTTGATGCCCATCGGCGTAAGGTGCTAAGATCAGGTAATGGGTAATTCAGTTTTGATTTTAAATACCTATAAGCTCTGGTACTTACATTACGTAAAGAAATTGCTGCAGCAATATCCTCTGAATTCCATTTAATTTTTTTGTTCTTTTTCATAATCATCTCAAGCTGACCTTTCGTAAAAAATTTATATAAAGACGCAATAATTTCTTCTAATTTTACTTTGTTCTTTAGTAAATTTGCGTTTTGAAATTCTAACAAATTTCTCTCTTCTTGATATTGCTCCATACGTGATCGAACTTCTTTATTTTCTGCAAGTAGACTGTCAATCTTCCGTTGCATTTGAAGGATGATCTCATTTTGTGATTTTATATTGCCGCTAATATCTGTTAATGTACTCATATTTACGTGATCAGTTTGTATTAAAGAGATCGAAGTTGAAGCGCACGATCTACAAAAACAAATTATTAAAACGCCTACTACGATAACATTTATATTTTTTGTTGGTTTTAAATTACGATTCTTCTAAGAGATCTTCAACAATAAATTTTCTTGCTCCTCGGTTTACTCTCTCTTGTCGTTTCTCAATAGCCTTTTGTTTTGTAGGACTTATATCAGTATTAATTAACAAAGTCGGTATAGCGTGGGATTTAATTTTTCGACATCTTTTTGGGGAACAATTAAGCATTTCCTGCTGTTTCGTTTTTTGAAAACAATCAGGCGCAAAGTGTACTGAGCATATGGTAGCTAAACGTAGAAATTATTTATATAAATATGAAAATGGGTGGTGCTAATATTTTTCCTTGACATTTTTAAGATTTATGTTATCTTCGCGCTTACACTTGTTTAGCCAAATATGAAAAAACTAACCCCTGTGGTGTTTCTGTTACTATTATAACATCCCCCTACTGCACAATACGGCATTTTAAAAACAAATATTTACGAATCCGAAAAATAAACACTTTAAAGTGGATACAACGGAAACCGGTGCCTAACTGCAAGCATGCAGTATCTGCTTTTAAATGCATTCGAGACTCGAAGATGACGTCGAAGGCGGCGCACGTGCATGCGCGAACTTACCTATGCACACACCATGTATACTTACGCCATGTGTAGAACGAAATTGCTTGTCGGTTAATGGGCGTTTGATTTGTTATTTTTGTCCGGAAATGAATTTCTGTATCGCGGCGGCTCTCCTTTATCCGATTAGCTACACTCCAGAATTTGCCCTTGCAATTTGTTTTCGATACTGTTCGATTGTTGCGCTCAGATACCGATATACGACCTTGTCAATAAACGACTTATATACACAGAACCTGATAGCTCTTCGTTCCTAAGAGACCTTATTTAAGATGCCTTCGTGCTTCTTATACACCAAATATTATTTGCGGACCCGTCTTCGTCCACATTCAGATGGTGACCTTCAGGTCGACGCTAGGTTCATTACATTTACATCTGCTTTCCTACGAGAAATATGATTTATTGTTAAATGTTTCTGTAACCTCGTCGTGCATGCTTGTAGATATTTATTTACACTTTGCTAACTATGCAGCAACCCTTAACGGAGCTTTATAGAGCAGTATCTTATTCTAACGGAAGTTTAAGGTTTGAACCAATGCGCGATTTCGCTACTTTCCGATTATTTGAAAAACTCGATAGTAAGTAACTAAAGAAATGTTAAACTCACATTTTTATTTTTTTTAATGTTTACTTTTTATCAGAAATACAATTTGGAGAGTTGTATATTTTTTAATTAACAAAATTGTTGCCTATGCACATCACCAACTAAAAATATCAATAAAAGTATTCTTTAAACCAAATATCTAACCTGGCTTTAGTTTAAATAATAGATAAATACGTAATTGACGTACTGTATATTGAAGAAATGTAATTAAGGCTGGCGATAGAGTAGTGGTCACACAACCTCAGCCTCAGAGGATTGTACAAAAAGCGCTGGCTTTGTTGGCATTACACTTTCCCTGGGTCTTCTTAGACGTTTCTATAAATATGATGCCATATAATGTGAAGATCATACGACAATTAATACATTTTCTGACATTTTGGTTACTCTCGATATACGAGGGTGGTTCATCATTTATTGTTTCTGATAAAGAAGCAAATGACATTAGACATTTGAAACAATTTTTTCCTAAAAGGTAAACATACTTAGTATAACGATGGTGCAGAGCTGTATTGTCTTTAGAAAAAACATCTTTGTCCTGTACTGCAAACCACTCGCTCACAATCGGCATCACCTCTTCATCGTCCGAAAAATGAATTCCCGGAGATATTATTTTAATGTGGGGAACAGGTAAAAGTTGCTGGCCAGATCTGGCGAATATGAACGTTGTTCTAAAATTTCAAATCCAGCGTTGTGAATAATAGCCGTGGAAAGAAACACAGCTCTTGTGAGCGGGAGCGTTGTGTTGGTGGAACAGAACACTGCCTTCAATTTTCCACGAATTTTTTTTTGCTTTATAGCCTCACGAACATTGGATATGAATTTTGCGTAATAGTCTCTTGTTATTGTCTGCTCACGTGGTAAATAATCAACAAGAAGAACTCTCTCAGAATCCCAAAACACGTACCATTATCTTTCTGGCCGATGAAGTCACATGAGACTTCTGTGGGGGCGGGGAACCAAGATACTGCCATTCCATACCTCTGCCATTTTGACTCTGTAGAGCAGAAGCGAAAGTACCCGACACCATAGTAGAGAGGATAGAAAACAAGCCACCATTATGGTATAGGCATGTTCGACGTATGAATGAGGAGAGATGGCCACTGAGAATGTTCAAGTACCAGCCCACAAATCGCAGAAAGAGAGGAAGGCCGAAGAAAATCTGGCTGGGGATAGAATATTCCATGAGAAATACAGGACTACACGAAGATGAGCGGAGAGACAGAAGTTTTTGCCGATTGAGATGCGGGAAGCGGCAGCATCCGTAGGACTCCCGCTTATATATATATATATATATATATATATCAAAGTTTGTTTGTTTGTTTTATTTTATTTGTTTGTTTTATTTCGGCCTATTTCTGCTACTATGGCTAACCACCGACGCCAATGAGCGATTCTACCACACCTGGAAATTTAGCCTGTTTGAGGGTTCTTTTGACGTGTCCAACAATACTTGGACACGGGCCCTACGATTTTACTTCCTATACTAGAAGAAGGGCCGTTTTAGCGTTTTTTATCGCTCAGAAAAAAACCACCGACCTCGGCGTCCGTATTCCAACCCAGGACAGCTGCGTGAAAGGCATACGGCCAACCTATCCGAGCTACCGGCGCTGGTATATATCAAAGTGATGAACCCAATTTATTCTACAGTTACAAATCTTTCCAAAAATCCATCTAAATCCGTGTCCATTAATCTCAAATCGCTCGCAGCGGTGAGAAACCTGGCCCTCTTCTGATCAGGTGGCAACATTTTCGGAATCCATCGTGCGCAGACTTTTTTCAGACCCAATTCCTCGTGCAAAATACAAAGTGATAACAGTTTTGGTGGTCCAGCACCTGGTATATGTTGACATACCCTCCTTCCTAGTTTGAAATCCCGGCATCAATAATTAATTCCTTGATATGACTGGGTAAAATCACGCCATTATAAATTTCCTGCCGTGATAAACCCTTCTCAAAAAGGTATTTTCTCTACGACTATAATATAATGTATTCGTTACATATACCTTTTTAGTTGAAGAATGATAGATATTCTCCATTGCCGTTGGATTCTGTAAAAAACGGTGGGATAATGAAT
>JABXWE010008588.1:0-23800 GCA_014611495.1 Limonius californicus | reverse complement strand
TTAACATATTGTTATGCAAGTGTGTTAGAGACTAATTTTTACACTAACTTTATTTAAAATGTCATTTTTGATAAAGTTTTGCTTACTTTGGTTATTAAAATTTTTATTTTGTCCTAAAAAATTGAAAAGGATGCTTATTAAAAAGTTCTTGGCTTTAACAATAATTTTTTTGTTAAGGTTTTTTATTTTATAGCTAATAAAGGATTTCGGGTGAATTATATAATTTCAAATAAATTCATGTTAGAAAATTGATTTAATCCATTTTCTATTTTAAAAATATGGCGAGGCACTACACCCTACAAAATAATTTGACCTGCAAAACGGAAGGTTAGAACTTCCGTATTCTTGCTCTCACTCCCGGTTGTCGCGTTCACAATTCATGACATGTGATGATGTGGTGGGTATCACGCTTTCGTAAAACGCATTTTATCTAGGTTTTTATTACCATTTTAAAAATTATAAATTGGTATTATATCTATCTATATTTTGATTAAAGAACGTCATAATTCTGAATTTATATTAAAAATAATGCTTTTGTTTACCATCATATTGTAAAAATATTAAGCATAACTCTAATAATTTTTATGTTGTAAGAAGACATAAGGAAGTTACGTTCCATAGTTACGTTGAATCATTTTATATTTTAGTAGTGTGAATTCAATAAAAAATTTAAGTTTGTAAAACATTTCCATTCTATTATACTGTAAAAATATTTACCATAACACAAAACAATTTTAATGGTAATTCTGTTTTAAACCTATTTAATTAATTCATTGCTTCTTTTCGATGCATGAATTGTTATTTACCATCATACTGTAAAGATATTTACCATAACTCTCATATTTTTTGCTGATGGTTGTTTTCCCCTAAACTCTCTTCCCAGACCAACTCTGCATCTCAAAGCGTTATGCATATTCAGGATCATCTGCCTTTGTGCGTCTGTTAATCGAACCACTTTGAAATCCTTTCCACATCTTGGATCGGGTCCGCATTTCTATAATAAATATTATTCCCATATATTGATTTTCTCATAACGTAGGTATTATTTTATACAATGTGTCTCAAATGCAAAGGTTTTGTACAAAATATAATTTTAGTTCAATATAAAAAATAATTTCTTTCGGAAGAAAAAGTATTTTGGTACTTAAATGGTGTTTTGAATTTAAATATTGCGCATACGGACTTGATCTCACTTTTAAATGCGCATAAGTCGACCTAATTGTTTTTATAATAATTTTTTATATTTTACAATAACGCTTTCAATTAAGTATACTTTACGCAAATAATTAAAAATATATGAATTGGCTGTTTTTGTGTTTTTTTAGCAAAAACATTGTATGTTTTAATAAGTACTTCTGCCACCACATTAGATCAAATCTATTTATTTAGTTGATTTTCTTAAACAAATTGCTATATAAAAGGAAAACTTTCATATGCAACAAACTTTAATACGGATTTAATTTATAAAAGATTGTATTGTATTTCATAAATTATAAAGCAGAAATATGGGGAAGATCTGAATCCTAAAAGTAATTAAAATTTTATTGAAAACATATAAATTAACTGTAGTCGAAATAAATAACCAATTTCACTTTGTAAATTTGTTTTTCCGATTTTTAGAATTTTCCACATTCACACTATAAATTGAAATGTAGGATACACAGCATAAATCTGTGCAATTTTATTTTAAAATTAATGTTAAAAATCGAAATTAAAGTTTACTTACATATTCGTCTCTGTCACATACAGTATGTACGTGAGTAATATTATCGCCAAAATCACATGGTATATCGCAGTAAGGGTTGTCTGAACATTGGACACTTACAATCCAAAACGTCAGCACCGCAAAGTACTTCAATGCAAACATCATTCTTACTAGAGGCAGTGATTCGAAGGATTACTCAAGAACGAATAACAACAATCCGAATTGGACAAGTCGCTCTAATGGAATATAATTTGAAAGTAAAAAAGCGGCAATAAATATATGAACTGTTTTTATGCTTTTTGCGTGACCATGCTCGTAACTCCCATCCTTCCTGGATGGCAAACGTTTTAATGAAAAACGGTAAACAAGGTAAAAGGCATTGTGCCAACATCAGTCTCGCCGCCATTCATATTCTGTGCAATGCACTAGAGAAGTTTTGAGTTGAATGCCATTAATGCTATTGGAGGGTATGATGGCATTTTTTTTAATTTTATGCAACCTCGCCTTTCCATTACTATACAGAAATGTCAATTTTAAATTCCTTTAATGTTATAGTAATGGTTTTAGAAGTATTCTTGGATATATTTTAAAATATGTATATTAAAGAGTCCTCTGTACAATTTCAGGTTTGAAAAGCATTTTATCTAGAAATAGAGAGGTTTGAAATAGAATCGTAATAAGTTAATGATGACATCCTGTATATGCCCATATCCTATCGATTTAAAGATACACGTTTGAATATGACCTCTGATGCTTATCGAAAATGGCTTTACGGTCTACAGGTATGGCATGGATTTACATTTCTTGCATACTTTTGATTTTAAAAGAGTTGTAAATTTATATTTGTAAACAAATCTGAAGACGTGCAGAACATTATCTGAACTGTTAAGTATTAAACATGTCTTACTTGATCAAAATTAATCTTATGTTTTTATTCTGCATTAATAAATAATAAGCATAATATAGAAATACAACATACCGTAAGTCTCAAAAAACACATAAATAGTTAGTTTTTTAATTTTGTTATTGCCTATACGTAGAAAGTCTGCTCTTGAAGAGGGTTTCACATCCGGTGGTACACGTACCACTTATGGTACTTGAAAGAACTTGAATGGTACCATAAAACGGGGTGAACTTGACCAAAAAGTCGAAAACCGTTTATAATATTAAGCGATTAACTATATTTTCACATAAACAGTTATAGTATATTTTTTTAATATTGTCAATGTGTTACCTTACAATACAATAGGGTACGGTTGGATATTTAAAAATTTTATATAGAAAAAATATTAGTTAAACTCTATTTGTTGACCATTGACCTAGAACGTAAACAAACGCTTGACAAGTGCATTGATTTACTGGGTGTGTATTTACGTAATATTCTTTGCGTTTCTAAATTAACGTTCGCGCCGTCAGAATTCTTTTTTAGAAGAATTGGTGGTTTTTTAAATAACGGTGTTTTATGGACATGGAGACATCTGCATTGCAAATATTGACGTAAAAGCAATCCGCTGTTAAGTAGTCCAATGCGTGGTTGACAAATAGGTGCATGATGTTAAATCCTGCAATTACGAATAAGTTTCGCATATTGTACAGAAAAATTGGAATTTGTTTAAAAATAGCACGTACCTTCTTACGAATTGCAAAGAGATTTTGGAGAAGACAAAGTTTTAGTATCCCGAAACTCCTTTAAAATTCTTTTTACTGTTGCAACACTGACACCCTCTGTTTTAGCAACAAATTGTACAATGTCATTCAGTAAAATCTCAAGATTTTCTTCTAACGTAGAATTATACAATTTTACTATTAACTGTTTTTCTTTTAAAGTAGCAGGACGCCCCCTACGATTACACGTTTCTGGAACAACTTACTCCATTTTAGGAGAATAAGCACGAGGCACACATGCAACAAACGCTCCGAAAACCAATAAGCATTGCTCAAAAAGCACACAAACTTAACCCGGTAATTACGAGTGCAAAGTAAAGGTTTTGAGCCTCAATTACTCCGTAAGTAATGTGGCATTAGCATTATCTAGCGTAGACCAATTACAGCGCGCGCTCGGGTGAGTCAAACACGTGCGTTTGTTGACGTTCTAGCTCAATGCTCAACAAATAGAGTTTAGCTACTCTCAGATTTGTATGTTTACAGTGGACCCTGAAAAAATCTATCAACAGATTGTATGTTCTAATTAATTTATAAACTTCTAATATAATTTTCAGTGGCTAAATATATTAATAAGACGTCTCCATAGTTAATTTTTGTTAACGTTTACAGTTTATATTTTTTTTATCACAAAATGAAATTAAACTAGGCAAATTCCTTAAAATCGGGGGTGAACTTGTCCGACTTGAAGAGTCATGCAAACTTGTAATACAACCGCTGTAGATTATGTCTGAACTTGTATGCACAAGTCCGCACATGTTTGTCGCAAATCGTTAGCTCTTTAGTATTGCCTTAGGCAAATATTTGTCGGTGGTATTGCTAAAGAATTCGTAGAGTATGGATCGTTTTTGTGTTGAGTGTCATAATACCAAGAAAATATATAAGTAATGCCGGTGCCCGTACCAATAAAAATTATTCTGAGGAAACCCTAGAAAAATGCTTAACGGAAGTCCTAGATGGAAAAATAAGTACTACAAATGCATCTATAAAATATAATATTCTTAAAGGCACTTTGATGAACCATATCCATGGACGCAGTCCTAACCCATGGGGGGACAAACTGTATTTACAGCAAATGAAAACACGGAGTTTGTGGAATCAGTTGTTTTATGTGCCGATTGGGGTTTTCCCTTAGATACAAATGACTTGCGGTTTGTGGCGAAGAGTTATTTAGATCGGCAAGGCAAAACCATTGCACGTTTTTGCGATAATTATGCAGCCATTGATTGGGCTAAAGGATTTTTGAAAAGACATAAAAATAGAATAAGTGAACGCATCATCAATAATATAAAAAGAGCTCGCGCCGCTGTTAATCATGTAGTTTTAAGTGAATTTTATGATGAATTATGTAAAACTATAGAAGGAATTGTTCCAAACGCAATATTTAACTACGACGAAAGCAATCTCAGCGACGACCCAGGTAGAAAAGTAATGATTTATAAAAGGGGTGTCAAATATCCTGATAATGTCATCAACTTTACCAAAACCACAGGAGATATCTTGCCACCATACGATAAGGCAATTCACCTCTGGGATTCATGGAGAAGCGGGGGACCAAAGGACACTCCATTTTATAACGATAGATGTTGTGCAAGAGGTTCTCGATATAACAGTTCAAATCATGGATAGTTTGATGCGATATGCTTTACTGATTGGTTCAAAACTTCGTTCCTCCCGCATGCAAATAATATTGATGGATCTAAAGTATTAATTGAGGACAACTTATTCGCACATTTTACCCAAGAAGTGTTACAACTATGCAAAGAACATAATATACATTTTGTGTGCCTGCCAGCGAACGCCACACATATTTGTCAACCACTGGATGTAAGTTTTTTTTTGGTCCCATGAAACGAGCTTGGAGGAATATACTACAAACCTGGAAAAAACAAACCCTAAATCTTCGGCTGTAGAGAAAACCATGTTTCCAGGTTTAAGAGTTGTTGTTTGATGATATGGCTTCTACAATAAAACAAAACGCTGTAAGCGGTTTTGCCACATGTGATATATATATATATATATATATATATCAAAAGAACGACTATTAATGAAAGTTCCGCGAGAGACTGCAGCAGCAGATGCTAACGATTCTCCAAATGTTAGTGCTGTGTTACTCGACTATTTACAGAAACAACGAAATCCTGCTAAATGCGTGGTTCCTGCCAAACGCAAAAAATTGAACTTGGTACCCGGGCGTTCTACAGCAGCCGACGATAGCCCTAAGAAACCGCTGGATAGTGATATATTACAACCCTCTACCATTGGTGTAAAAAGACGAGTACTCCAATCAGATTCTGGGTCTCTGTCTGATTCAGAAGTTGCAGTTCCTAGTTCCTACTGAAGCGCAGACAAAAATTTCAATGCCGAAAGCAACAATAGTGAAGATGAAGAAGAAAACATTGAGCAAGCAGAAAACCACGATGCTAAGAACTCAGCTGATATGGTGGTGGGCAAATGGATTGTACGTGAAGTTGACAGGAAAGAAGAAGAAAATAGTCAAATATTTCATTGTTCAGATAACAAGTGTTTTAGATGGAGATAATATAGAAATAAACAATCTGCGAAAGTATGGAAGAAATACATTTATTCGGCTCGAAACAGAAGATTCAGATGTTATTAAGCGGGAAGATATTGTTTATGTGCTTTGATTACCGGATACTGGACATCAGGGGATACTTCATTTTAAATTACACAATGAGTTATTTAATTTTGTATAATAGAGCTTAAATTAATAGTTTTTGCACTTTGTACTGCTTGTTACCTTGTGAAAAATAATAAATAAATATTATTTCTTGCATATTTAGGGTTATTTTGTGAGTATAATAGTTATTTATGATACAAGTGCTGAAAGTGACATTTTATTTTGTGAGAAGGGAAGTTTGAGACACGACCCCAAACAAAATAAAATCACTTTTAGCACATATCATACACTATTTTTTCTACAAACACCATTAAAAGTACAAATCAATGCATTTCTTGCGTTATTAAATTTATAAAATATCGTTTTGAAACCCAATTATTCATGAAGTTTATTGTTGCTAAGGTAATGAAAATTCGATCGTTTGTTAACAAGTAACTTCAAATCTCGTGACAGCGCCGAAGATAATTTTTTTGTTTGCAAGTAAAACACTATCCACTTCAGATTACTTATTCTAACTGCAGTTTCTCTAACTGTACATTTAATTAAGTAAATAAATATTCCTTTGATTTAAAATTTCTTAATTTTTTTGTAATATCGCACCAGTGTTAATAGTAAATCACATTTACTTTTAGCACTAATGCTAAAAGTAAATTACTTTTAGCACCAGTGCCATAAAATCACATTTTAAACACTGACAGCATGCGTTAAATTAATTAACTTATTAATTAAATTAAACTTTTACTGACGTTTGTAGAAAAATAATTTTTAATGTTTTTCTGAATTTGAAAAGGTTATTAAAATAATTTTCTGTGGTCAAGTTCACCTCATCAGTCGTAGGACTTGTTTTTCAGGCAAAATAGAATACCCGGTCAAGTTCATCCCTACCGGGGTGAACATGGCCAGACGAGGTTAAAAAAAACATTTCTAAGTCCGAAAAATACAAAAGATATAGATATTGATAGAAGGCCTCAATACCTATGTTTCTGCATGAAAAAACTAAAACAATTATTAACGTTTATAAAGATATGTCAAATTAAAACTGAAAGGTGGACAAGTTCACATCCTTTTACGGCACGCTAGTAATACAGATATCTGAATCTGTAGAAGACTTAATGATTTGCATTTAACTTTAGAAAAATCAAATGTACATCATTTAACACTTAGAAACAGAGTAAATGGAACCATAGGAATACTTGAACTGGATAAAAATGCCTCCTTGGAATACCTTCTTCTTCTTCTTAGAGTGTTTTATCTCTTACGAGACGTAGCGATCTTCTCTCCTATACCTTTCTTCTTCTTCTTAGAGTGTTTTATCTCTTACGAGACGTAGCGATCTTCTCTCCTATACCTGTGTTGCTCGTTTTTAGAGTCACAGACATAGAGGACCTACAGTTTAACGTGGGCTCCGAACCACGGGAAGTGTAAACACTTCTACTCCAGAGAAGATTTACTAGGCAGAATACCTCGCTGGTTTGCCATTGCCTTGCGAGGGAGAACGGCCGTTAAAAATCCGATGTTCCGGTCCGGGAATTGAACCCAGGACCTTCAGCGTAGAAGTCTAACGCGCTAACCTCTAGCCCACGGCCGCCTCAATACCTTCTTAAAGAAACTAATTTAACTTCGAGAAATGAATGTATATCAAATATAAAAGACTTTGTTTTCAGTTGATTAATCATTTAAGATTATACTTTCATATTCAAAATTGGATAAACCATCTATTTTCTTTAATGAATTTAACAGAATACCTTTCATATGAAGAAAAGAGGCAACTCATAGAAATTACATGTGTGGCAGTAATATTTTTTTTTAAATTGGAGTTGACCAGCTCAGCATCCAAATGCTATACATAGTTGTGTTAAGCTATTAGAATTAACTTTTACATATACTTAATTAATTAGAATGTGATAGTACTATAAATTAAATTATCATGTCTTGAGGTAAACAGCGTTTTAGACGCTGGTGAATGTTTCTTTTACCTAGGTCACGTACTTTTGCACTTGAACACGATTTAAAGCTTTCATAAAACTTTGTACACATTTGTCTAATAAATATTTCAGTTGTGGGTATCTCGAGCTCATGATGAATTTGTTTATAATCATATGTAATAATCATTACATATGAACCAATCTGCATTAACAGCAGTCCGCAGCACCTTGTTCTGGAACACTTGAATTTTATTGGTTTGTGTCTTTGAAGCAGCACCCCAAATTGAGTAGCCATATGTCACTATAGACCGTAGAATAGATTTATATATTAATACACAACTTTCAACTTTTAAGAAGGCTTGCAATTGATGATAGGTTAAAGAATACCCAGCCGGGTCTATGCCTCATTCAATTTGGTGTTGATGTGGCAGTAATGTGATAGATGATTTCAAAAACGACGCCTTAATCAACTTTTGAAAGAAATTTCAAAATGTATTTGTGTAAAGAGGATTTACTTTTTGTGCTGTATTTAAAAACCAATCTAGAGACTCAATTTAGACCACAATTTACGGTTGAAATTATGAAAAAAAAACCAGAAATTAAGAAACTAATTTCCGTCCAACAAACTCAAGCTTTACATTAAATCATTATGTTAATCAAGTATTTTTCAGTTAATTTCTTTAATATTTTGTAATTGGTTTGCTACATTTTATATTATGAACGAAATATAAATATGTGTAATTTCTTTTCTTAATGCAGCTACATATTAAAGATGGCTACAAAAATATTTGCGTGGTGATTGTCTTTATAATTATTTGAAAAGTCTCTCTCTAACAAACGCCATCTGATGATAATGAGCATTCATAATAAAGGCACAAATTTGCATGAATAGTAAAATACACTGCTCCGAGAAATTAACGCACCAATTATTAATGTTGCTGTAAAATAAAATTAGTGCGCTATCTACTTCAACCAAATTCATGGAATGAATTTCTGATACAAACCTGATAGACACATGGTCTGTTTCTACAGCTTTAACTTTGTTAAAAAAAATAAACAATTTTACATGCACATTTACAATTTACTAGCAGTATCGTTTTACTTTACGTATCAAATCGTGTAACTGTCATCAAACAATTGCTTGTACGATCAGTCTTATTTAAAATTCAACGTACCTCAAGAAATTTAAGTCGTGATGAGTGTGTCACAGCGCTTACTTTATCCGAAGAAGGGTATTCTTTCCGCGCTATCGCTGACAGGCTTGGGGTGAACTACACAACGATTTCTCGGGCTATCCAGCGTTTCAGAGAAACTAACGAACCTGACAGGCTACCAGGGCAAGGGCGACCACGTGCTACTACTGTTTTCTTCGAATGCATCCACTAAAGAGCGCTTTACCACAACACGAGCCCTCCAAAGACAATTTTCAGCAGTACATAATGTGTAGGTTAGCATTGAAACCGTTCGCCAACGTCTTCTGAAAGGAAATCTGAATGCCAGATTACCAGCTACTGGCCCACAGTTGACTGCAGACCACCGCAGACACAGATTGTATTTTGTTAGAAACCACTTGAATTGGAAAAATGAAAATTGGAGACGCATTTTGTTCACAGACGAGTCCAGATTTTGTTTGGAGAGTTGTGATAGGCGCATTCGAGTGTTTAGATGTCCAAATGAACGATATGCTCAATGCAATTTTGCCCCCACGACTGCATTTGGTGATGGCTGAATAGTGGTATGAGGAGGCATATCTTTCACGGCCTGCGTACACATCTTCCCCAACGGCACTTTAAACAGTAAGAGGTACATTACGAATACCTTAGAACAGTATGTTGTGCCATATGCCCCAATCATCCGAGACAACTTCCAATTAATGCACGACAAGGCTCGGCCCCACACAGCCAGAATTGTGCAGGAATACCTAGACGACATTGGTATTCCTGTTATGCAATGGCCAGCCAGAAGTCCCGACTTGAATCCGATTGAACACCTCTGGGACATTCTCGGAAGACAAGTACGATCCTTTCAACCACCCCCTGCAACTCTTAACGACTTAGGGAATTCATTAGTGGAAATGTGGGATAATCTTGAACAAGAGCAGTTAAGTGTGTTAATTTCAAGCATGGACCGTCGTTGTCAAGTTGTCATAACAAGTCGAGGCGGAAACACGGCCTACAGAACCTGTAAACTTACAAGTTTTCAATTTTCGAATTTTGATTTTTTAAATTTTTGTGTTGATTGTTGTTAAATTGTGTTGATTGTTGTTAATTTGGGTAATATATGGTTTACTTAATTTTAAGCATTATCTATTATGATTAAACGCACTTCATTACATGCAATACTTTAAACAATATTGTGATTGTTAGTTGTGGTGCGTTAATTTCTTGGAGCAGTGTAATACCTAGTATTAACATTTTTTTGTTATTTTTAGGTAGCCCTAATTTTCGGAATTGCTGGAGCATGCCATACAGAAGAATTGACCAATTTATCCATATACAACATTCAAGGCGTAGGCTCTTCCTTGGTATCCCTCAGTATCGCTAATACAAAGAACAAGCTACCAAGAAAGTTTGTGGTTACAGAAGAACAAGACAAATTTTCTTAGCTTATATCGTATATATGCATAACTACGTCCTTCTCACACCAATCATCGTCGGGATTTTTTGGATTGTAAATCTGGGAAATGTAAACTACAGGTAGTTGGAAAAAATCAACTTGTAAAGGCACCAACCAAGGTTGCTACTTTTCTAAATTTATCAGATGCAGCCTTGTATACTAGTCATTGTCTGCGAAGATCATCAGCTACGTTGCTAGCCGACACAAGAGCAGATATAACTACCATATAGGGTCACGGGGGATGGCGTTCAACAGCCGTAGCGGAAGGTTATATTGAAGATTCCATTAAGAAGAAGACAAACATTGCTAATAAAGTATTGCATGGTACAAGCAATGTGAACCATGTTCTGAAGGACACCGTAAATTTAAATTCAAATGTAAATGAAAATTACAATTACGATTTCCATTCCATTAATTTAACTTCTTGTGAAAATGTAACATTTAATTTTACTGTTAATAAATGAATTATTTACCTAAAATCTTGGTTCATAATAAAAACTCCTTAGGGAGAATTTTGGAAGATGATGTATCTATGGAATAATTAATCATTTCTGACAAGATTTTAATGTCATAGAAATCAACAAATACTCCCGGCTGGGGAAAAGTATATTTTCATCACCCTTATTAGTAAATAGATCAATTTACACTGTACTGCCCGTTGCCATACCAAACTTAACTTAATATTTGAGGCGTGTAGAATCAAAACCGGTCATGTCACATTTTGGGTGAAAAAAATCTGAGATACCTATACGTTTTGTTGCTAAACGACTGCTCTATCATGTACATAAGATATTTTAGTAACAAAACCGACTATTCCCTATTTAAATCGTGGTAGAATATCAGGTTTGGTGTCAAAATCGAACTTGTCCGTAGCGCTGCTGTTGCAAAACCGGACATGTCCATACGCGCTAACGCAAACCAATTAGAAAGCATTGTATAACCACGTGATCTTCTAGTGGTGCAAATTTTGCAACTGCATCTATCAACTGCAACTTTAATGGTTTTTGATAAGGTGCCACTTGTTTCGGGTGCTTTGTTCTACAGTCATTTTTATAATGGAACTTAACCAATCTTTCGTGAATGAAGTACCACACGGTAGTGGAAAGAAGAAAGTGCAGAAAACCCACTGGAAGAGAACGAATGCTCAACATGCAAGGTAAATAAAATTTAGCTTTATAATCACCTAATATCCTATGTAGAAGCAAAAAATAGTAACTTAAGATGTACCACTTAGTTGCGCATATAGCTTTAGAATAATTATTTATTGATTATTGCAGACATTTGCCAAAAAATCTACCTGAATATCCAAAATGTGGACATTCGTTTGGAAAACTAGAATGCGCAACACTAACAACGCAAGATGTCGAGAAATTTAATAAGAAATTTTACAAGGATGCAATTCAGATCATATCAGTTTATTTCCCGATTTTGTGTAAGTTATACTCCAAATCGTAAACGTTCTGGAAAAAATACGAAAACCAAGCAAAAATCTATTACTTATTTCGTTCAGAAAGAAAACGATACCTACGTTAAAGTTTGCAGAAGTGCATTTATTGGCATATTAGGCATAACCAAGCACCGCGTACTTGGCGTTACACGTCGATTCTTATTCACTACTGTAGGGGAAAGTCCGTAAGGCAGTATCTTCCCTCCTTGCAGCTGACGTAGAAAAGAAGCAAGAACTAGAAACTCCGAAAAAAAGCCATACGATGCGTGCTAAAGCTTTTTTCAGTCTTTTGGGAGAAAAGCGGAATGGATTGATGACGTTTTCATATGACTGCGAGAAAAATCTTGTTATACCTAAAGTACCCGACCAGAGGGCCTACTATAGTCGTCAGTTGTATTGCTATAATTTCGCTGTGGTTAAGGGCATATCAAAATGTTCTTTAAATAAAAACAATATATTTATATCCTAATGGTTAGAACATGAAAGCTTCAAAGGTTCAAAACGAAATTGCATCTGTCTTATACCATTTTTTAAAGAAAAACGAGACTACGATGGCAGATACACAAACTGTTCGTCTAGTATCAGATGGATGCCTAGGCCAAAATAAAAATTGCACGTTACTAGCAATGTGCGCTAAATGGCTAAAAGAATTTCCTCGGAACATCAAGGAATTTCAAATTGTATTTCCTGTAACGGGACACTTATGTATGCCCCCTGATCGAGTCTTTGGTATGACTGAGAAAAAGCTTAGAAGAATGGATACAATCATTTTGCCTGATGAATATTATGCCGTATTTCAAGCTACGTTATTCTTATTAGAAAAAGACCGGGCTGTACAAAATTGGAAAGCAGCAGCGGAGACTGTAATAAAAACACCGAGTTCTCTACATTTCAAATTTTCCAAAAAATAAAGCGACTTATACTGAAACGCACATCGAAGAACAATAGGATAAACGTTTTGGGAGAATTACATCACTTTTTTTAAAGATATTCTTAAGAGCAGTGTTTTGCAGGAAGAAGTTGAAAATGAAGATGAGAGTGAACCAAGAAGCGAATTTTTGGACGAAGTCCCTCCTGTTTAGTGGCAACTAACATTTTTTATATCTTTTTACTCTACTTTAAATTTCAAACACCCGGACAAATGAACTGAACATATTTGATTAAAATTATGAAAATTTCATAAAATTTCTTGATCAATTGTTATTTAGTAATTATTCTTAACAGAATGGCGCATAAAAAATATTTTTTTATGTTTGGAATTTATTTGGCGGTTTTTTGCGTTTTTCTCAAAACTACTGTTATGTGACATACCCGGTTTTGATTCATCCCAAGGGAGTTGCAATAATATATAAAAGAACCTCAATGTGATTCCACTATAGCCACGAACCTTGAAAAGCCTCGAAGTGGTCGAAGCTAAATGAATTCTTCAAGATAATAGTAAATTTAAAATAGGCTACGCATACACACAACCTGAAAAAGTTTAATCCAACAAGACATAAGAGGAATATTCAGTGCTAGTGAGCCTACACTACTGATAGGCGATTTGAATTGTAAAAGTACCACATGGGGTTGCAGAGTAAACAACCCTAAGGGAGCTAAATTATTAACATTTTCAACAGAAAGCGTAATTCAAATATTAGCTCCAACGGTATCGACATACATACCGATCAACATTGTACAAACATTTTAGTAGAGACACGATTAGCAGTATGTGCTGTGCCATTGTCCTGCCGGAAGTAACAATTTCTAATTTCACCATCATGAAGTTCATTTAAAAAGGGGGTCAAGATATTCTGAAAATGATAATCTGCAGTTATATTTTCCGCAAAAAATTTCGATACTATTCGTCTTCTTGAAACAGCGACCCATAAATCGAATTTTTGTGGATGTAACGGTGTTTATCTATTGTCCATATTCGCATATTTTGGCTGTTAAGATACCCATTGAGGTGAAATCAGGTTTCATCGCTGAACAAAGTAAGATCCAATATGTCATTATTATTTATTTATTGTTTTTTTCAGAAATAAATCAATTTCTTGGTTTAGTTTTTTGATCGGCTTGAGTTGTTTGCATGATATCCCTAACATGAATAACTTGTACAGTTCTTTTCACAGGTCTTCATGGTCCCTTTTTTCCTCCCAATACTTCCGTTTTCCTTAAAATTATTCACAATAATCGTGGCAGTTGGATAGACATTATAAGTGAAGTTTGCAGCCTCATTCGGATAACGCTATTGAAATTCTGTGAAACAGGTTTGAAATGAATATTGCCATTCATCATTTTCATTCTTTGTACCATTATGAAAATAAAATTTTAATAGAAAAAAATTATGTTCCACTGTTAACATCTTTAAATTAACAGTATTGTAATATGTAATTGTAATGACTTTTGCTGTATCAATTAATTAAATAAATAATCTATTAAAATTTAAAATGTAAACTGTCAATTATTAATTTATGATAGTTAAAAATATTTATAATGTTTACATCTTTATAATTACAAATTAATCTAAAATACGTCTTTAAAACTCCAAGGGTGCCTTTGACATAGGTTTTTATTGTTTTCGCGCTATAATTTAGTAGGCGCATCTTAAGAATACTTGTCCACGACGTCAAGAGGTCCAGGAGATATAAAATGTAGAAAAATTCCCATGCATTTTGCCTAGAGCTCAGTTAACTTGGAAAACCCTGGATGTCTTTTGAAGCGTTGGCTTGTTTAAACCAAGGTTTTTGAAACCATCCTAATTGAAACACAAAACCAAATGCTTTTATCTGTAGCAAAACTTCATGATCATAAATAGTTCTTCTTAAACAATTATGGGAACCTTTCTTAATAATCCGTCTTTTTTAGGTATATAAAAAGTAGTCCGAATTAAGAGTAGTATTTGATGGTTTTTCCTTCGGGCAATTACGTTTTGCAAGTTTTCGGGAATTATTATTACGGACTTTACGTAGGTATTGCTAGAATTTTGCACCCAGGAAATATTTCGCTGTTTTTTTTGGTTTTTCCAGGTTTTAATATTTGTTATTTGTGAGTTTACGTGTCTACGTTCTTAGAAGTGTCCCTTGTTCCGTATTAATTAAGTTTGTCCTGGAACATTTTCAGAAGCTATGCTCCTACGAAGATAGTGCTTTCCCGGAAAAGCAAACTATTTTTGAATTATATTTTAGAAACGCTATTTGATTGTGAAAACCCTGGTTTTCTAACAAATACTAAAGGATTCAGATTAAAACAATTTGCAGTTACAATATAGTATTGTTAAATAATTCGTTTCCTTTGTCTTTCTCGATTAGCAGTTTATGCACATAACTCAAGTTTTTGTTAAAACGTTCTTTTTACAATTCTTCCGGAAATCGCCAAGGGAAGAATGCTAGTTTGCAAGTAAAATCACCGGTTACCTACTTATTTTAATTAGAAGAAGATTCATTCTAATGGAAATGAATAAAATTAACTTTATTTTTAGAAAATAAACATCCTTAATCTTTAGCTAAACAATTAAATGTCCAACGCGTGCTGGCACAATAATTGCGTGCTAATATTTGACCCCACATCATTTTTTGCGTTATGTAAAGTTCGAAATCGTGATTGTTTTCTGCAAAATCAGATAATAAGAGAATTAATTTTTAGCTTTTTTATTTGCTACTTCCTATCGTTACAGCACTTCAGTTTCTTTAATCATGATAATTATTACAAATTACCTTGTCGTAGTCATCGTTTCCTTTAAAGGTCGCGTATTTATTACACCTTTGCGTAATGTCTCAAATTCCGAATATACAGTGGGGGCATCTTCGGAGGGGCCTTAGCAGTTTAATTTAAATTCATTAATGAAAATTTTTATAATTTCTTGAAATATTAATAGCTTCTTTTATCAAAAATGTTAACATACGCAGAATAATTCTTATTGTTATAATTATGTTCTTAAAGTTTGCAAAATCAAAATGTTTGTATCTAACTGTACATGTCTGCAAGAAAAAAGTAAAACAACACGTAATTTATCAATGTAAAAAAGGATGCTTATTTAATTGATATATAATTAAGTGATCCAACACGATTTAGCTGTTAGACGATTTGCTGGGTAGGTTTTTATTGAAAATACTCGTAATTTCATGGCCAATGCCGATTCCACCTTTCACTACGTAGTAAAAATTACATGTGTACTGTATTACTGTATACTTAATTTGTTTTCGTTTTCAAAACTCTTCCGCGATGGTTTTATTTGGTTGCATAACAATTATTTTATGGCTTCTGATCTGCCACAGTAATGACATCAGTATTAAATTCTGGTTACATTTTTATGCTATGACCATGAACATTAAATATAGATAAGCTTTATTTTAAATCATAATCGTAAACCACTATAAAACTAATTATAAAATGATTTATCATCGCTGTTTGGCATCTTGATAATATTTCTTGGAATTAAACTTCACCTGAAAAATTATATTTTGCTCTTTCTGGCCAAGGCATTGTAAACATTTCTTTTTACGTGTAAAGTATTAAATACAAGCAGCATATTTTACATAAGTTAGCAATAATTTCTTATTAGTATAAGTACAACGTCAAAATTTATGAATAGCTTTAGTAAATAAAATATTGCAAAAAGGATCTTAGTAGAAAACGACACGTGGTAATACCTTAAGGCGAGTGGATACTTTGGTATAAAAACATTTAACAGCATCTACAAATTTTCCTCTGGCAATTTTTTTATTGGAAACGAACTTCTTATGACAAATCTAAAGAGGCAGTTGTAGAAAACTTACAAACATGAACTGTTTCTATATCCCACCAAAGAGAAACCAAAGCACACCAACACCAATCGCATGTAAAATGGTCATACAAGGTTTATCAGTTTAAATTGGCACAATAAAAATAAACACAATTTAAGCAATACGAAAAATACTTTATATTTATTCTAGTCATTTCCATTTAGGTACTTTAAAACACATATTGCACAGTTCTAAAAGTTTTTGAAATTAGTCGGCAAAGGCGTCCGAAGAAACTGCTTTCAATTCGTCAGATACATTTTCTTAATATCATCCAACAGTTTGAACTTTAGGAAGAAGAAAAATGCCTGCCGATGACAAGACAGGGAAATAGGATAGTGGCTTGATCTCAATAACACAATCAGTGCAGAATAGGCAGGTGCATTGTTATGCAATAAGAACATACTAACTTTTCTTGAAATTACGGTCGCACTCAAGAAATGCGCTAAAATACACAATTTACTGTTTGTCCTTCAAGCAGAAATTCTTTAAAGATCACACATTGTTTATAGCAAGAGGTAATTAGCATGGTTGTGATTCTAATTTTTGCAAACGGATTTGCACTGATCATCAACATTCAAACGAATAACAGATAATCACCCACAGTTCAAAACAACGCTTAGGAGAATGAAGAGAGGTCAATTACTGGGGTATAATCTATACATGCAAAATCTGATATGGTTTCATTTAGGGTGTTTCTGCAAGTAAATAAATCATATGTGGATTGTTTCAACGTAGTAATGAGCAGTAACTAGTAATAACAATATTTTCTAGCTATTGAATCTATTCTACAATATATTAGGTTTTAGAATTGTGTCAGTAGGGATTAACTAGTACAACAAGTAAAGTATAAGCAAATAAAACAAGGAATGAAGATAGGTAGATAAGTTTTTTTTTCTCATTCATTCATACTACCGCCCCCCCCCCGGAACCGCTTTCGCATTACTTCAGGGGGGTGCAGGCGTCCCTTACACAGTAACCATTCATGCAACATGCACTCTAAACTTAACTAACCGAAACGCGGTCGCCCCGGCTGAGATTCGAAACCACAGCGGAACGACTACAATTTCGGGTGGCCTCGAGTGGCAACGCGTGTCAGCGCTAGCCCATCGAGGCAGATGGATATGTTTAAACTAAGTTGTAAATGTATCCATGAATTTGTGATATTTTTGAGTGGACGGTTTTGGACCTGGTTGTTTCTGAATTAAATACCATTATTTATATATTAGATATTTCATACAACAAAACTAAGTGTTCTGACCTAACTAACTACATTTTGCAGTCGTCCCATTTCTGAAATTACTTATCTGCTTAATCCTTCCTCTTTATACCCATTGGGTGTCGAGGTTTCTTGTTTTTTCATCTATTCGTATTTTCATTCATGTCCTGTATTGTTTTGGCAAATACTGCAATATTATCTGCGAAGGCACAGTCAGTTATTTCTAATTTCTTCATATTCCAGTTTCCTATCGTTATTCCTTTTGCTTCTTCTCTTGTTTCTTTAATTATATTATCCATGATTACTAAGAACAGTATAGGGCTCAATAGTATCCCTCCTTGTCTTATTCCCTGTGTTGTGCCGAATTCATGCGAATTTTCATTGTGTGTTCTAACATAGTTTCTCGTTCTTTTATATATTGATTTTACTGATTCCAACAGTTCACTTTTTACTCCTCTTGTAGGCTCTTCCAGATTTCCTTTCTGGGTATGCTGTCAAATGCCTTCTCTAAGTCTATAAAACAGATGTATGCTTCTTTATTACTGTTTATTCCATTATCTCTCTTATTGTGATACGTGTTTCTGTGTACTGTGTCCTGTTCTGGATCCACTTTGTGAATCTATTATCTGTTTCTCCACTATTTTTCTTATTCTTGTATCTAAAATCCTTTCATAGATCTTCCCCGGCACACTCAATGGTGAAGTTTGTAGTTTTGGCATTCTTTGTTGTTTCCCTTTCTAAAGATAGATACTATGACCGCTACTTCCCAATCCTTGGGCACCTCTTTCTTCTTCCACGCCATTCTACGTATTTTCAGTAGGAACTGCTGTCCTATCGGCCCCATATTTTTAATTTCCTTCGGTGTTATGTCATCGTGTCCTACTACTTTCCCCATTTTTAATTTGTGGGTAGTTTCCTCTAATTCTTTCTCTGTTATTATTTCATTTTCCGTTTCTTTAAGTTTTTGTTCCCTCTTACGATTTTCGGTGTGTATCTGATTATTGTCATTTTCTATTCCTAGTAGTTCTTCGTAGTATTCTTTCCATCTATTCATTATTGCTTGCTTTTCTATAATTATTTTTTGTTTTGTATTATCCTTCCTTTGCCTTGGGTTTTTGAGTACTTTGAAAAACAGTTTTTGGTTACCTCTATTGTTTCGCTCTAATTTAGTTCCGAATTCCTACCATGATTCATTTTTTGCTTTTTTCACTTCCTCTTTCGCTATATTCCTCTGCTTCTTGTATTCTTTGTAGCTCTGGTTTGTCTTTTTCAGTAGGTATCTTTTCCATAACTCCTTCTTTTTGGCCACTTCATTTTTCACTTTTTGATTCCACCATCTCGTCTGGTTTTTGTGGTATTCTTTGCTAATTGTAGTTCCACAGGCGTTCTTAGCTGCTGTTTTCATTATTCTTTTAAAACTTTTCCACTCCGTTTCAATGTCATTTGTTTCTTCCTTCTTTTGCCTTTTACACTCTGTACTTATTTCTTCCTGGAATTTTTCTTTTAAACGTTGCTCCGTTAACTTGTACGTTTTAATGTTCTCTTTTCTTTCCCCTTTCTTCTTTTCTATTGCTTTTTCCCTCTTGTGTTCTACCTGTATTTCTGTTGTCACCATAAAGTAGTAATTCCCTCTTGATACATATTTTGTTTCCGTTATTTCTTTTTTCCTTGTATTTGTTACACTATTCCTACTCCGGCTTGTGCATTCTTTGTTTCTTCTACTCCACTGTGGTTTAGTATATAGCCTTTTTCTAATGTTTTGCTTCCTGGTCCCTTCTTCTTTGTCTCTGTTATCACTAATACTTGGACTTTCGCATTCTCCATTTCTTCTACTATTTCGACCTCTTTCCTGCTTATTCCTCTCACATTCCATGTTCCTATGCTAGTTCTAGTTATTTTTCCGTGTCTTTCTTTTTCTTGTTTTTTATGTCCATCTCCTCGCCTGTTTTCGTTACCATAGTTCCTTCCTTTCGTTGTCTTTTTAGTTTATCGAGGTCTGGCTAATCAATTTCTTTTAAGCTGCCTCCATCCTCCTCATACCATTTATATTTTATACCTTCTATCTCTATTTTTCGATATCCTGCTCGAGTCCTTTTCTGTTCTTGCTACTTTTGTAATTGCAGCTTGAATTTTTTGTTCCTCAAGTATTAAGTCCAAATCGATCTGGCGGTGCAGTAATTTTTTCTTCTGTTGGAGCACCTCCATTTTTCTACTCTTAAACTTTATTGTTATCGGCTTTGATCCTTGCTTTCCCACTTCCATCTCTTCCTGTGAAAGTGTCTTTATTTCTTGTTTCAGATTTTACTCACCAAAGTTCTTTCCTTTCATAACTAGATTAATTCTCTTGTTATTCCACTCTTGATTCTCCAATCTTGTCTTCAGTGTACTTATCTCTTCTCGTAGTTTCCCCTTCTCGTTTTCCCATTCCACCTCCTTCTATATGAATTCTTGTTTCAGTTCTCGTAGATCTTCCCCATATTTTTTCATTTGTTCCATTATGACGTTTGTTTCTCTTTGTACTTTCTGTGTCATTTTTAATTTCTTTTAGCTGAGAGCTTACACTCTTCATAAATTCTTTCCATATTCATGTGTGAACTCCCCTGCAGTAGACGAAGTGCTATTGTTGCCGGTCCCAAGCCCGGACAAAGGAGGAGGGTTGGTTTGCTACGCACCACCCTTAAAAAGTTTTCTGGCAGAAAATCCCAATGAAAAGCCTCGGAATCGGACTGAAAATTCTAAACGACAACACAAGCGAAGAAAACGGATACTGAATTTTGCTTGCTGGAATATTCAAGGTATCAGCATTAAATATCAAGAAATATTGAGAGCCTTAGAGGAATTTAACATAGATGTAGCAGTACTAAGTGAACTCAAAAAGAAAGGAAGTGACAACGAAATAAAAGGAAACTACCTGCATTCCTATAGCGGCGTAGATAAAGATAAACGAGCTAAAGCTGGAGTGTCCATAGCCATACACAAAAAAACACAGACAATTTATTAAAAGTAGGATAGCTATAAATGAACGCCTGATCACCCTAGATGTAGTTATATTAGGACACAATGTTGTAGTAGTAGGTGTATAAGCAGCAAATGACGATGCATACGGAGATACATATTAAAGAAACATTTACGGAAAACTTGACTCTTCTTTTAGATAAGGAATCATAAAATAAAGAGGTGTTACTACTGGATGATTTTAATGAACGGGTAGGAAATACGAAGGGTATTTTTTAAATAAGATCCGTTTTTTAATAAGAAGAAAAATACTGTAAATATTATTAAAATATATTTTTTCCATAGTGTACATACTTTTATCTACTTTTCTACATAATTTCCATTTTTGTTCAAACATTTGTCATACCACTCAACAAGTTTTTGAATTCTGACGTCAAAGAAATCTGCCGCCTGTGAAGAAGCCCCATCCATGACTGCAGTTTGCACTTCGTCGTCGTCGCTGAACCGTTGACCACCGAGGAACTCCTTCAAGTACCGAAACATGTGAAAATCACTGGGTGCAAGGTCTGAACTGTAAGGTGGATGATTCAGTTGTTCCCATCCAAAAGACCTGATTAGATCTTGTGTTTGTGCAGACACATGTGGCCTTGCATTGTTATGGAACAATATTACACTGGAAGACAGTAGACCACGCCGCTTGTTTTGTATGGCACGCCGGAGTTTTCTCAAGGTCACACAATACGCATCAGAATTGATGTGCCTCTCTGCATAAAATTCACTCACAAAATCCTTTTCCTGTCCCAAAAGACAGTTGCCATGATCTTGTTTGCCTTTCACTCTGGTTGAGGACGATGTGTCGCCGTTCCATTGACTATTGCTTGTGAGACACCCAAGTCTCATCTCCTGTAACGATGTGGTACAACAATTAATCTACTTCCTAGTTCGAATTACAGATCAGATCTCGCAGTCGGCGGGCGACTTAATTTTCTTAAACATTATAAACTTCCACAGCTCAGCACACAGACAGACGATACGGCTGCAAATGGCGTCTAAACGCACGCAAAGCATGCTGGGAGCAGACACGCAAGCGCACTGCGACGATCGCGCGTCATTCTCACTCTCATTCACAAACGGACCTTATTTAAAAAATACCCCTCGTAAAATACATGATCCTGTAATCGGACGACATGGTGAGAATGTAGAGAATGACAATGGGAGAAGGATAATAGAAGCGTGTGATCAATGTGACTTAAAGATAATGAATGGCTTTTTTGAGCACAAAAATATTCATAAGTACACATGGACGCAGCCCACTAAGGGACAAAGAAGTATTATTGATAATGAGGCAATCTTCCCACATAACAGTTTTAGACGTGCGGGTACAAAGAGGAGCTTCTTGTGGATCCGACCATTTCTTAGTGAGGGCTAAGAGCCCTTTCACACGGAGCCACCATGGTGGCGCGACCATGGTGGCGCCACTTGAAAAAGCAAGCCACCACTTAGCCCACCAGTCGCGCGTGCAGGTTGTTCTATTTAAGAACTGTTCCTCTCGCTGTTATAAAAAGTTGTCTCAGTCTTAAAATGGATGTCGAGGAAAATGTTGCTCTTCTGTACTTAGTAAAATTTCGAAAAAAAACCGAAAAAGAGAAAGGTGTGGGTGCATCCTCTTCTGCAAGACGTATCACGAAAAGGTTTATTTACAACTTTTTATAGTGACCTGAGAAAGTACGAGACAAATTTTTTTAATTATTTGCGAATGTCGATAAAGTCATTTGGTGAGTTACTCGATTTCTTGAGACAAGAGCTAACTGGGACAGAAACCAATACGAGATGTAATCCATTTTGCACTATCCAGAAGCTCAACTGAAAACAAACGAAACACAAATACGTGGTTTCACCCGGTGGTGGCGTGACACTAGTCGCGTCCGTGTGAAGGCGCAGTAGTAAACTAATGTCAAATACTTTAATATATTAATACAGGAAACTCATATAAGTTTAGCATGTTGAAATGCGAGACATTGATAGTGGCGTCATCTAAGCAGTTCGGTGGGCAAGTTTCAGTAAATTTTGATAATAAATTTACAGATTACTGTTTTAAATTCATTTTAATAGTTAAAAACCTAACCCTACAAAATGTTATAAACTTATTAAACTTACAAAGTAAAGTAAAATATCATAATTATCAAATATTATTAATTAAATAAGGGTTTTGCTACAAGAAAGTAAATAGCATTTGCTTTAAATGTGCCACAAATGTTTTCGACAGCTGCCAAATACAAATCTTAGTGGCCCACCAAGCCGCACGGAACGCTGCAGTCAGTGTCACGAGTTTTTCGGCCAAGTTTCCTGTATTAGTGTCGTGCATAGAAAAATGGTAAGGGCGCTACACTTCAATAGGCTACGACATGCGTATACATTAATTAACTTGAAATTTAACAAAATTATTTTAAATACCTTTTACGTGGTAAACAGTGGGCCATGACTGATACATTAATAAAAGTACATATTATAATCTGCAGCCTTAGATTAAGAACCGGTTAAGGACTTCTTAGACTTAGAAAAATAGAAAGTTGTTAAGATTCATACCTAATAGGTCCTGGTTTAAACTCGAAATGTCTGTAGTACAATACAGCAATAAACTGAATATTTATTATTATTACAAAGGAAAAATTACCTATTATCTATGTTTAGTATGTTATCTAAAAAGATATAAATAAAAATAATGATTATTTATTTATTTCACAGTGCGATATCAGAAAATAAATGCCATCGACATTGCGAAAACAACCGTTTGTCGTTGATAAGTTACCAACATTGAACAGCATGTTCTACCTACACATACATATATATATATATATATATATATA